>VWZI01010180.1:534754-574695 GCA_013396835.1 Psilopogon haemacephalus
AAAAAAAAAAAGAAGAAGAAGAAGATGCACATCAAGGTAGAGCTCTCACTTAATCAGAACTTTCCATCAACATCTTTCTCTTCTGTGCTTTTCCCTGGCATTAATTGTGCATTAGCAAAAATCATTTACTTTTAACAGTCATAGTTATTTTTTCTTGCCCTCCAGCAAAAATGCCTTGAAAGCCTGCCTGGAGGGCATCTAAATTATGTATCTGAAAAACTCTTCTGGCAAGGCATTGCAGGACCCCTACTTTCTTAAAATTCATACGAGCACGTCTTCCTGTTTTTGGGAAGGCATCAATCAAGAGCAGCAATATATGCCATATTCCTACATTAATATTTGAACTAATAACTTTTAAAAAGGGAAAGAAACAAGATCCGACTTGTGGCATAATCAAATGCAAAATAAATGAAGAATACTGGGACAGCACTGAGACTTTATAGATTGCTGTGTTTTCCTTACACATCATTAGCCCGGAGCCACACGAAAGAGGAAAACAGAGAAGTGGAGAGTTTATGCTCCCTGCTGGTGTTTAAGAAGCCGAGGTCCTGGAAGGACATCTGGGAATTGTGCTGAGACGGTGGTTTTTGTAATTTAAGAATAGACATTCATTAGCAGTAAATGCCATAAATCCCATGCTAAGTAAAAACCTTGTCCAAGAAAGCCTAAAACAATAAACTCTGTGCTCAATGTAGCCTGAGCTAGACGCTCCATAGCTTCCTGAGGAATGCTATAGATTCACAAGCTAATTCCTATAGCCTTGTCTAGCTCTGTAGTGCTACTAAACGAAATACGTTGCTGCTACACACAGTCCATTTGCTTCAAAACTTGCATTTCAGCTCCCATCTTCCTTCCCCGTGCCAGATCGCCCTTCTTCCACTGCCTCCCCTCTGAAAAACCAACCCTTTTGGACCACGGAGACAGAAAAAGCCACAGCAAAGAGCTGGCAGATTAATTTTATTGACATTTCCATTTTCACTGCAATGTGATACCCTCCATCACATGGAAGAGATGACCCTCACTATTTACAGACTGACAGGCCACTTCATTACAACCACCCTGCCCCAAGGCAGAGCAGCTCCTTTCCATCTGCCCAAACACCAGAGCAAGACCCTGAAGTCACTGCTCGCTTTCTCATGCTCTTTTTTTTTTTTTTAACTTCCCCTTTTTGTGTTTGTTTCTGTTAACGATAGAAAAAGGAGAGTCGAATCACAGCAAACTAATCGAAGAGCTTCTGGAAGCCCTGTACACAGTAACCAACTGTTCATTTTGCAAGATGCTGGTTATTTAGAAAGCACTCCTTTCCTCTGCCCCCTCCCCCCACATATTCTACCCTACCCCTCTCTCTCTCTCACACACACACACACACACACACACACTTTCCACTATGCCAAGGAACTGCTGCAAGGCAAATTCTCACAAACACTAATGGCTTCTGACTGCTCCTTGGCAACCCCAGCATTTTAACCTGGGTGGATAGGCTCTCCAAAATACAGACACTGGAGCTATCTCATCAGCTGTTCATGTGACACAGATGGAGAGTGGCTATTAGGAGCCAGGCAATGGGCCTTGGGGATCTGAGGTGCTGTACTGTAGCCTCAGGCAATTTTGAAAAGCAGTACCCGGAGAACGGTGGTGGTGGGGGGAAATTAAAAAAAAAAAAAAAATCCCTACTAAGAGTGCAAGTTTGAAGTCAGTCAGTCTGTTTGTCTATCTGTCGTGCAGATAAAGATATCTTTGTCTCTTTATGTAAAAGCTGTGTGCCTATGCACAGGATGCGTGGCGTTACAAAACTTCCGCACTGTGCCATCCTTTCACACCGCAGAAGCAGCAGCTCCCTCCTCTGTGTGCACAAATGCCTGCTTGCCTGCACAGGCATAACTCTCCTGTTTGGGAGCGTACTCAGCAGGAGCCACCAACATGCTAAATCAATGTTTAGACCTTTTGGAGAGGTTGCTAATATCCTGGGTTTAAAATGCTAATAGCAGCCCATGGGGAGGAAAATCCAGCTGAAGCTCCCACTGCCTTCCCATCTGAACCAGTGGTCTAAACAGTAAGTTAGTGCTTCCATAAGCTGTTCTGTAGCCTCACGAAAGGAAATTCAAATATTGCAACTCCAAATTGCCTCAGAAGGTGAATAGAGCAAGATTTGTTGCTCCTGGTGAACTACAGGCCCAGTCCTGTTAATCAAAGAATTGCAGAATGTTAGGGGCTGGAAGGGACCTCAAAAGCTCATCCAGTCCAATCCCCTCTGCAGAGCAGAATCACCTATACCAGATCACATAGGAACACATCCCAGTAGATTTTGAATATCTCTGTTAAGCTGTATCTTCAATAGGACTACAACTGCTTACATTAGTGGATACTGTTTCTAGCAGTAAGAAATCATAGAATCAGTCCATATGTGACTTCTCCAAGATGGAATGATTCACTTCTTGGATATAGAGGACCTCATCTTAGTTTGCTGTATCCAAATAAACGTGAGTTACTTCAAATGCAGAAAAAGAAGTTATCAGAAGTTACATAAAATAGACACAAAAATTACTCTGTGACAGACTGGATTAACTATATTTGTAACTGCTATGTGAGGAAATCCAAATTTAAATCATTTAAGATATCATTACAAGTGATTCTGCTTCTGTGAACTGTGCATATCCTGATTTGGATGGTAATTTTTAAGAAGGGTAGAGTCAAGTTCTAGCTTGTATGGAAATTGCAATTATATAAGCATAGTTATCCCAGTTTCTTAGTGGAAAAATGAAGTCTAGATCTTGGCCCCCTGACTGCAAAATTAAAACCCAAAGAAACAAAACTCAAAGGTGACTTTCTCTTGCTTTGCACACTGTTCACCCACTTATTCTTGTGCAAAGAGCACAAGGGATTGCAAAATCCTATCACTGCAGGAAATTGGAGAATTGTAAACTGGCATTCTCTTTGTGAAGGTGTCAATGACCGAGCAGGATTCGGGCCAGCATATCACCCAGCTTGCTTTGGATTAATGCAGTGGCATAGCCTCAATATCCCCTCGTAAATGATGGAGTTCAGCTGAAACTTTGCACGGTGATCCACACGAGGCTCCTTAGAGTCCTTCCCTGCTAGGGGAAGGGTTTGTGGAGGAGGCTGAAGATGCAAATCTTCCTTACGCAGCGGAAAGCTGAGCTTCCACTCTGTTCATGCATACAGAGACTCTTAGCTTATGCTGAGGGTTTCTTCCCACAAAAGACATTATTTGGCATTGAAAGCAGAGACTGTCTCTTATTTAAAACATATCAAATAAGTTGTCAGAGCAGGGTTTTCATTGCACCATCATCTCAAACTGCACTTGCTGCAAGGTGATATTCTTGGACAGGTTAGCTTGCTGACCCCCACATTCATACAGCTAAGGACTAACTCTTCAAGAAGCAAGAGTCCAATCCTGCAGAAAGCCTACCCAGTCTTACTGTATCAATTAATTTCTCTTTGACAGGCCTCCACACTACCAGTAGTAACTCAGCCCCATCCTTATTTGTGCTCCTCACAGAGTAAAGGCCCAGCAAGTGATGAAGCAGGTACTGCTTAGAAGCTTCTCATCAAGTCATTTCACCAACTGAGAGCAGGATGAACAATAAATTATCAGTCTATGCAAAACGATGGCTGAATAGCATAACTCAGCCAGGCCACAGCACAAAGCCCTGAACCAACCCAGATTTAAACTCCAGAAATAGTTTCTATCAGCATCATAACAAGCTGAGCAATAAGAAGACTGATTTTTTTGGGGGGAAAAAACCCCCACATTTCAGGACTCAGTGCCTAAGCTTTTCTTCACCACCAGTGAAGAAAACCAGCTTTATGGTTTGCCGTGCTAAAGGAAAAGAGAGGAGATCAGGGATATCTAACCTGAGAGGAAGACAGGACACTTCACCGTTTCTCTAAAAATAATGCAAGCAATATAAAATCCAAGCTAAGGGGCTCTGGAAAGGAGAGCTGCACTTCACTGTGATAATTGAAGTTAACTACTCTGCAATCTCCCAGTGTACTCTTTTAATGAGCCAGAATATGCAACTATAAATGCAGAAACAAAGAGCAGAATCCACATGCAACTTATATTCACAAATTGCAATCATTTGTTTGTACTTATGATGTATCCATCTGGACACAGAAGTATTGTAAAGCACTATTAATAAGGATGTTCAACTTTGTAATATGATCCACATCACCCCCAGAGAGAAATCTTTGAAAATATGGTTAATTGCCACTGCCAAAAAGCCAGAGAGAAGTGTTTGGATACATTTTGAAGACAAGACAGCCTGTGCTGTAGGCAGGACTAATAGAGAGGGAAGGTCAGCTCCAGAATCAAAGACCCTTCAGGAGAACTCCTTAACTCCTTTCTACCCTGTTATAATCATCAGGCTTCTTTAGCCTTACAGCTTCAGCAGATCACAGCCCTTTGAACAGGATGCTGACTGGGGGGGAGTTTCTCCTCTTCTTAATGATCACTCTTCCTGGAAATTGACTTAATCCTCTTACACTGTAGAAGCAGTGCCTATCTACTGCATCTTACTGCTTAGGGAAACTGAGTCAGGATAGGTTACAGGTGTCAAGTCTGGGACTTCAAAAACCACAAATGGTTCAAGTGGGCATTCCAGCTTAGAGCCGTGCCACCATCTTCAGTGTTCTGCCAGCACATGGGCTGGTTTTGCTTGACTGCAGGAGGAAATAAGCCGTCAGAAACTCCTTAAGGCTTGACACAAACATCCTAGGTTGACCTGCATGCTCTGCCACCACTGGACCCAGCCTGAAATCAGGTGTCCAAGTGAGCTGCCCTGTATTCTTTTCCCTTTTGTGTCTTTGAAACACCAGACATATGTTTCATGGCGCTATCCATTTCAGTGAGCATCATGGAGTTAGAAAGGATGAATGCTGGCGTGCTAGAAGGAGCAGGAAGACTTCAGAAAAAGGTCACTACCATCTTCCTTGCTGCAGAAGATGTTATTCTTTTGCCCTTATAGTAGCAGGGAAGTGATTAAGAGCTGACCTTCTTTCTATTGTTCTTTTGGAAGATCTTTTGCTTTCCAGAACAGAACCCAGCAATTCTACTGGACAGATAAAGATGACATGCACAAATGTCACAACACCTAGGTCTTCATAACTATTGTAAATTCAACTAGGAAGAAAAGGAAGAGAACTTAAGCCACTACCAGACCTCACCCACAAAGCTTATTCCACCCTAATCACATTTTCACATAGTTTGTCAGTCAGGAGCAAGTCCCTGTTGCCATCTGGCAATATGCTCTAAAGGATTACAGAGTTGCGTAGTATCTAAATTGTATTAATAACAAGACACAAAATAAAACCTCCTCCTTTTTTACTTCTGGATAGTCACCTTTCTACAATCACTCATTTCTCTGGTTTTCAACAAGGCATTTAAAAATGGCTTATTATTATTTACTCACTCAAAGGTAGGAACCACATTCCAGCTATGTTATTGTTATAGCCATGCATGGTATAAAACCAGCAATTCAGATCTCTCACAATTATTTGCAGAACTGTAGTATTTCATATTTCTCCTTTTATTATTTTCCTCAAAAAACAAGCAAACAAAAACCCAATCACCCCTTAATGCTGGCTTTTTAATGCCCTTAACTCTCTGTGCTTAAAAGCCATATTTATTTGTGAAGGGAAATGATAATTCTTTGAGCTTATATTCAAAAGCCAGCCACATTATTTTGCTGGATGTTCAAGATACAGTTAAGAAACACCAGTTTAAATTTTCAACTCTTCACTAGAGCCAGGATGATTGCAATGAACAGATCACAAATCAACATTTTTTCACAGCAGGTGAAAAACAAAACAAAACACACACACCAAAAAAACCAAACCCACAACCAAACCACAAAACCAAAACTGTTCCTATGCAGATAAGGGGAACAGTAAAGCAACCTGCTAATTACTGATCTCTCTTACGTTCCTGCTGTGCTAAACTGTCTGGACATGCTGAAGTGAAATTTTTCTGCGATTTTCAACTGACTAGTTCATGGCCCACTGCCGTGGAGTGCAGGAGAAGGGATGAAATGCTTTAGTTTACATGCAACATTTACTAACTGTGTGGGTTTTCCGACATTAAAGAGGGGACAGTGACCCATGCCACCTTTTTCACACTCAAAAGAGCACTGAAAAAACAGTCTTCATAGGCTTACCTCAGGCTTCCCTGGCCCTTAACACCCTCCCCCCAGGGTAGGAGCAGAAAGAGAAAAAAGAAGGGATTTTATGCTCCTTTCTCTTCAACTTTTCAGGCGGTATAAGCAGCATTTAGCAAATTCAGCCTCCAAATGGCTCCAAATGCTCTGAGCTGCAGGGGCTCATCCTTTGTTAGCCTCCCTCTATTTACACAGGATTTACGAAGGCTCTCCACTGAAGAGACCACATGTTTCTGACAGAAAGCACTTCCATTCACACTGCATCAGGCAACAGGATTGTAACCACTGCAGCTTCACGCTGACCTGAGATTAGGGATTTCAGCAACATTGAGATGGTAACAATCTGCTAACTAACGAAAATTATCCATGGAGAACTCTGCTGCTTATTCCAGTTAAAACTACCGTGGCCAGATAGATTAGGTTACTTAAAAGGAACAATTAAGTACTAGCTACTGTCAAGAATATGCATGTCCATCCACAAATAAAATGCACACGGAGAAAAATATAGTCGAGGGAAAGAAAATAAAAAGAAGAATAAAACCAAAACAAAACAACAACAACAAAAATCAGACTACAGCTTGGATTAAAACAATTTTACCCACTGGCTGAAGACATAAAGTGTAAAAAGAGACAGATGGACACATATGTAAATGTGGCTGCATTTGTTTCTCTAGAGCTGACAAGTTAGTAGTAACAGTATAGTTTAATAATTTCTTTTCCATGGTATTTTCACACCGGCTAACTGGGCAGTGGCAACATCCACAAAGAACTTCAGGAACAGAATAACTCCTACAATCTAATTACTGCTGGGGCAAATAAACTGAACTAAGCAACCGGGCTTGGCTCTATCTACAAGGAACCTGATATCGGCATGGAGATTTTTTAATTTTTTTTTTTTTTTTAACTCAGTTTGGCCTGTACTGAAATCTAGTACTTGTGTCAAGGTGTTTCAAGACAGATTACACACACACACCAAGCATAAAAACGTTGCTGGTTGGAACTTGTGTTTTTTTTCTTTTTATTAATAGGGCAAAAGAAAATTAGGTGGGAAGACAGGGCAGAAAGGACCACACAGATCCAGGTTTTTGTGATATTTTCATCTGGCAAATTATTTTGCTTCTGCAGCAAAAGATGAAACAATTTATTTCTGCAGCAGGAACTCATGCATGCATCTGATAAGCATGTAAAAAAAGTACAGGGTATATTCTAAAATTCTCCATAGTATATCATAATAAAGCTCTTCTGGGCACTCAATGATTCATTTTTAGTGATCTCTCAAATGCCCTTAACCACAGTTAACACTCAGATTTTATTAAGCAAGAAAGCAGGGACAAATGTCCACTTAAGTCCCAGCTCTCAGATTCAACTCTGCTTGCACTGCAGTACCTAAAGCTAAAGCTTTTTTAATGTTCTATTCACCTCCCCTGTGTGGCATTTCTGCTACCACAGAGTTCACAATCTTTCAGTCCCAAACACAGAAGGCTGCTATCTTCAAGTCATCCAAGGAATGTGCCAGATACTATCATCTCCCCTGCAATACAAAGAACCAGAAAGAGGCAGAGACCAAAAGGAGACCATACCGATCAGGTTACTAAAGTCCAGAAAGTCTTTCCCAGAATGCTAAATGTTAATCTTTGAACCAACAAAAGTTAAAATTAAGATCCTTGTAGCTGGAGGAAAGGCTAGCTTGAGAAGTCAAAGATACAGCCATTTGAAGTTGTGCTTCTGTGCACATTTGTCCTAATCTTGTGCCCCTCATGCTGGCACAAACGCCACCAAGCACTTTGTTCTATTCAAGCAAAATTATCATTAATGTCAGTGGCAGTTTTGCCTGAATAAGGAGTGTAAGACCAGATCCTCTCCTTGTTTGCACAGAACTGCAAGAGCTGCACAATTCCAGAGGAGATCTACTCATTAAATCTTGTACTTTATGCTGATTTATGATGCTCTTCTCTTTCAAAGCAAAGCTCGCTTTGTACCTCACCAGGAAAGTGTTGAATGCACTTGTTTCTACATGGTTTTAACTTCAATTCACTCCCCAACCCCCTTTGCTACCTCAGCAAAAAGCTGGGAAGCTTATTCCTGGGTTTTGGCACCTAGGCTGAAGGAAAGTGTTATTAAATTAGGCTTAAGTATTTTGTCGCTTTGATAATTACAATTACTTTGCAGTAAGGATGTAACAGCTGATTTTTTTTCGTCTTCCTAAATGCTGTCACACACAATGTCCTTGTGCTGCAGTCTAAATTGAGTCCCTTTTAAATTGCTTTTTAAAAAATATATATATATAATTTTAGAGAAATATTTTTAGCATTCTGATCGTAATGCTTTTAAGAATACCAGCTGCAGATTTTGGCTACAGTTTCAACAACAATAAAAAGTCATTAAAGGAATCAAGAGACAAAGAAACTTTTTTTTTTTTTCTCCTCTAAAGTACATCTTTAAGAGACTATTTTGTTTTTTTTACTTCTCTATCCCGCTGAAGTAAAATGGGGTAGTGACTTCAGTTTCCTCAAACAACTGCACCAAAGTTAATATCCAAAAACACAAAAGAGAAAATACATTAAAATATACACAAATTTAATCTACAAAACCATATATTTTAACTACCATTTCTTATTTGTTCTCATGTTATTACTGTGACTAGAATACTATCAACCCTGGGCCAAATAGCCAAGCTCAATTAAAATTCTACCTGCAACTGAAGTTGAATAATTAAGCTCAATAGTATCTCATCAATATTTAAACTTCAATGTTTTGCAGTTGTTTATATAGAGCAGAATGTGGAGAACCTAAAGGAGATGATGGCTAACATCCTGTGCTGCTCTTCTCCACGAAATCATTAATCATAGAATCATATTAATGGAGTTTCCTTAAGAATAAAAATGCTTTTTTTTTTTTTTTTTTTTTTTTCTTAAGGGAGTTTACTGGTTTATGGGCTGGGATATATAGCTTAAANAGAGCATGTTAATTTTCCTTACAGCTGTTTACACTCTTATGAACTGTGATATATTTCAACGTCTTGCACTTTGTCTTAGGAAATATCTTTGTTCATGAGACAGCAGCCCTGAAAATGATGCCCACTGACAAAGCATGTACAGCAGAGCAGATACACTCTTCTTGAGATTATTTAGCTGTTAAAAATGCTGAAATATTGGATACCAGCACACATATGTAGGATTAAAAAAAAAAAAAAAATTAAGCTAGGTATTTTTTTTTTTAAATAAAAGGATGATTTAGTAGAAAGGTGTCCAGGTGATAATATGGACACAAATGTGTGTGTTACATCAAACACAAGCAAGAGCACCTTCTTGATATGCATTCACAAACACCTGAGCAGCATCAGAAATGCTGCTTGCTGTGAATGCATAGTCCTGGGGGAGGGAATTTAATAAATAAATAAATTGCAAAAGAACTCAAAACTTGCCAAATCTTACATACCATAAGGGCTCCAATACCTATGCACAGTAGGGTGGATTAACCTGTTGGGTGCTGCGGATATATGCATGCACCTCCTCCTAAAGTGTTCGTTTGGCTGGCAGTCTAGAAAATGCCAGAATGGGAAGGGTTATGCGAGAACATTGACAGTCTGCTCGTGTAGGTTTAACTTAAAGCCTGGACTTCAAATACAGACTTCTAGGTATTTGGAATCATAACTAATACTCTTTAGAAGCAATAAGCTATTCGGTGCTCACAACAAAGGGATGAAACACTTTGTGCTTGCTCCCACTGGTGCATCACAGAATCATTAAGGTTGGAAAGGACCTTTGAGATCATTGTGTCCAAATGCCATGACCACTAAGCCATGTCTTGAAGCACCACATCTACAGCTTCTTTAACACCTCCAGAGATAGTGACTCCACCACCTCCCTGGGCAGCCTGTTCCAACCCCTCACCACTCTCAATAAAGACATTTTAACTCATGTCCAGCTTAAACCTTCCCTGGCACAACTTCAACCCATTTCCTCTCCTCCTATTGCTGGTTACTTGGCAGAAGAGACCAACAGCAGCCTCACTCCAATCTCCTTTTGGGTAGCTGTAGAGAGCTATAACATCTCCTCTCTAGAATAAACACTCCCAGCTCCCTCAACTGCTCCTCATATGATGCCCTCCAAAGCCCTCACCAGCTTCATTGCTCTTCTCTGGACACACTCCAGCACCTCAATGTCTTTCCTGCATTGTATTCCCAGAACTGAATTCGGTATTCAAGTTGAGGCCTCAACAAGGCCAAGTACAGGGACACAATCACTGCCCTACTACTGCTGGGCACACTGGTTTTGATCCAGGCCAGGAGGCCATTGGCCTCCTTGCCCATCTAGGCACACCACTGGCTCACGTGCAGCCCGCTGTCTGCTTTGGATCTGCCCATGTGTCCTTGTGAGGTTAACATTTTTTAGGAGCCTTTTCCTCCAAAATTTCTTGTAAAGGTAAGGTGTAAACAACCTATACCTCACCTGCCACATGTGTTGGATGCTTACAAGTGGTTACTGGAAAGGTCTGGAATGTTTTGTTTTTCAAGATCAGTAGACAGATGGTAAGAGTAAGCATTTTAAAGTCCCTGAATAGTTTCTGAGAATGTAGCTTCAGCCACGAGGGAAGACACAGTTCAGAATATTCTAATACCCCAAACTGGAGGAAGCAGCAAGCATACTGGTGAATTCTGGTCAGAAAGTTTCAACTGGTTGACAAAACCCAAAAAGACCTTTACAATATCAGAAGGGCTAACAAGCAGCATATATTCTCCCATCACGTAGTTTAACTGAGTTGTCTCAAGATACTATGATTTTTTTTAAGAAAAAGAAAAGTGAAAAAGAAGGTCAGGCCACAGCCTTCACAGGATCACAGATCACAGGATCAGAGGATGTTAGGTGTTGGAAGGGACCTCCAGATACCATTGAGTCCAACCTTCCTGTCAGATCAGGACCAGAGAATGTAGCACAGGTCACACAGGAACACATCCAGACAGGGCCGGAAAGGCTGCAGAGGAGACTACAAAGCCTCTCTGGGCAGCCTGTGCCAGTGCTTTGGGACCCTTACAGTAAAATATTCCTCCTCATGTTGAGGTGGAACTTCCTCTGCTCTAGTTCGTACCCATTGCCCTTTGTCCTATCACAGGACACAACTGAAAAGAGTTTGTCCCCTCCCTTCTGACCCACAGCTCTAAGATATTTGTAAACATTGATTAGATCTCTAAATCTTCTCTTCACCAGACCAAACAGCCCCAGCATCTCCTCACAGCACAGTGCTCCAGCCCCTTCATCATCTTTGTAGCCCTCCCTTGGACTCTTTTGAGTAGACCTCTGTCCCTCCTGAAGTGGGGAATCCAGAACTGAATGCAGTATTCCAGGTGAGGTCTCACTAGGGCAGAGTAGAGAGAGAAGAGAGTGTTCTCCTCTCTCTGCATCCAAAATAACCCACAAGATATTTTTGACCTGCTTTAAGTGATCAAAAGAACTGACAAAGAAACATGATGGCATAGAAACATGAGGGAAAGCTTTTGACTGAAGTTCTAATGAAGCGGATTTAGAAAATTAGGAAGCACAAAAAATACCCAAACCACAGGATAGTGACTTGCTATAACACTACATGCTTGAAAGTTCACAGCACAAAACTGAAAAGAATAGACCTCCACTCAGGTCCTAAGACCAGAATTCCATCTTAAGCCTTTTATTGTAGCAGAAGATGTTGCAAAAAACAAAATCCTCCCAGACTGCTTTGTGTTCCTGAGCTATTCCCAGAGACCTTGCAAGTTGAACAAGCTTCCACAACTCTGCTCCTCTCTTCAGAGCTCCTATATGTAGGAACCCCAGACAAGAAACATGGCAGGTTAGGAGACTTCTCTTAATTTAGATGGGTAAAACTGAGCTTCCCCTTCAACAGGCTGTTCACCTAGACAGTTAGAAAACTGACATGGATGTCATAAGATCAAATGTAAGCCCCACCAACCAAGTAGCAGTCTGAGCTAAATGTGCTGGTGCAGCGAATTTCCAGGTCTTGATCACACTAGTCAGGGGAGTCGTTCTTCTCAGTGATAAAGTCACTGAAGACACTCTTGAGGAGATAAAATATTAAGAACTGGCTGACTTTGCACCATTTGAGTGAGGTATTCACTGCTGACCCAGAACAACAGAATTGTCACCAGCTAGGAATCACCATAGGCATGGTCATCTTCAGCTCCTTGCTGCAAGGTTGTGCATGAGAGTAATTTCTCAGCTGGTGAGGGGCATCAATCTGGAAGTTGCAGTGTTTAAATGTACTACGTATTAAAAGGAACTTCACATAGTCTCCCATCTTTCTCCCTTTTCTTTTAACAACTGTGTGGAATTATGTCAAGGAAGGGGTTCAACAATCAAACACATGAACAAAAAAAAAAAAACAAAAACAACAACCAGCCAAACAAACAAAAAAAAAAACAGATAAGATTTTAGCAATTAAGATTTACCTCAAAGACATTAACTAATATTTACTGTTTTCTAGTTACTTTTACCTGTGTTTTACTATGTCAGCTTTTCAAAATCACCAAAAATTTATGCAGTAGTTAAGAGCTGAGATGCTTGCAGTGTTGGAGCATTATCTAGCACAGATGCTTACAGTGTTAGAGCATTAGCTAACACAAGATATTTTATGTTATTTACTCAGAATGTGACCTTGAGCAAACTTGAGAGATAAGGCTTTCCAAAGTGCTTAAGTGAGCAAGGAACACGGCTTGAAATGAGAAGTTTCAAAAGTAGTATGCAATATTCCTTCTGATCATAAATTGTGGCTCTCAGATAAGTGAATATTATATTATATTATTAGACAAACATGTCAGTGCAGTCCTGTGCTCACCTGAGCATTACATTTTCTTCATGTCTTGACTATGTTTACTGCTTTTGCTAACTTCTCTTCATCTCTAAATAAAGATAATACCCTTTCTTCACATCCTGAAGTGCTCTGTTAGAAAGCAGGTTCTCAGCAATCAGTACAGCACACCTTATTTCTTTTCTTATTCCTCTAAATAGAATATTTCCATTTACGTTATGAGAGGCAGAAGCAAGTCTTAGTGCTGCATCTTCACTAAAGAGACATATAGGTTTTCGTATCTGTGGTTGACCAAAATCTTGCAGTTTGAACCATATCAGACCATGTTCGCATCCAGTCTTTGTCCATCTCTAGTTCTCATGATATACATGGGAATGTGCTCTTAGAGACCAAGTGAAAAACTCAGACTTGCCATTTCCCATTTCTACCACCAATGTAGTCAATGACAAAGGACTTTCTGAACCTCACTCCTCAACCGACAGGAGTGCCGTGGTTCCATTGGCACAGATGATGCACACAGCAAGTCAACTTTCCCAAAGAGAAGAAGTGCTCGGAGAAAGCAAGACCAGGGTTCGCCCTCAGCTGGGTTTGAATTTAGGGCCAGAAATCACTGCCAGGCTTGTCCTGCATCATAGATATGGTGCCAGGGGCCATGGATCAGCAGCAGCCTTGGTAGAAGTAGAGAATGGTTAGGTTGGATCACAGAATCCCAGGATCATTGAGGCTGGAAGAAATCTCTGAGACCATCAAGTTCAGCCTATGACCAAACACCATGGCATCAACTAAACCATGCCAGTAAGTGCCACATCCAGTCTTTCCTTAAAGACCTCCAGGGATGATCTCAAAAGTCTTTCCAATCCAAGATGCCATTTTGTGACCTGTCCGTGCTGTCAGTCTTCCTGCAGCGAGAACACTTCCACAAGCATCAACCCTGCATGTCTGGATGAAAGCAGTTTCTCCCTGGTACAGCAAAGAGTTATCAGGTGCAGGATGCAGGTCTGAGAACCTCCAAAGCTTGAGATTCATTTACAAAGGACTAATGAGGGCCATTTCTCAAACTCCTTTATTTCTTACAAAGTAGTTCCACCTGGACAATGGCAAGAGGAGATGGATCAACGAGAGGAGCAGATCATCCTTTTCTGCTTTTTGGTAGCCATGTGGCTTTTCCTGTATGTGCTAAAGGTTTGGTAAATTACGCAAGCCTGGGCCCTGGCCACTGATGTGTCACAGATTGCACATCCTTAGCAGTGCCACCTCATCTATTACTGTGGAATTAGTTGACAATACTAGTAGTTGTACCAAAAAAAAAGGCCCCAAACTAATTGGTCCCTGAGGATAGCTAGGTGCTTGGGAAGTCTTCTTAATAAAACAAAAATAATAATAATAATAATAAAACTTCTCCCATAGTGATTTTCCAGCCCCAGTGTAGTCTACCCAGCACATTGGGACTTCTAAATTGCATGCTATAATTGCCATCAAATATCTGTCCCATCAGTGAATATCTTTATTAGCATCAAAATCACTCACAACTAGTGTTCCTCAATGTTATTAAACAGAACTTGTTCTAGGTGTTGCCTTACTAATTAGTCAGGATGAGCCCGAGGAAGAAAATCTGGGTCATGTTAAATTAATTGGAATGAGCATGAAAATTAGCAGAGCAAACTGCATCAATTTTCTATAGAGAGCCTTTCTTCATGTTGAGAATAAAAATGGATATTATGAGGCATTAACCAAACTGCCTTCTGTGACTGCCAAGAGGTGTGTTACAGTAGCCCAAAAATATCATGCTCGCAGATTTTCAGAAGTTAATGAGACATTTCCAGGAATGGTAAATACATGGTATTAAAATGGGTGTGCCTCTTATGGGAAAATGCCAAGTCATTTCATGTTTATTCAGGCATAACAAGCTCCTCAAAATGAGCATAATTTAAGAGGTGAATAGTGCAAAGAGGGCTAACATTCAACTAATTTTCCCTTCAGAAAGAAAAGATTAAATTGAACAAAAAAATGAATTAAGAGGTTTACAAATCAACAAGTCAACCATCAGATTGCAGCCTCTGCTCAGTATATTCTCATCAGCCCCTGCCATGAAGTTTTCAAGAAATGTCCCGAAGGCAGGGAACAAAGCGAGCAGAACTGATTACAGCCGCACTCACCGCCTTGCTGTCTAAACTCTGTTTGGCTTCCTAATGAGCTCACTAAAAACCTAATTCATCTCCCATAACCCTTCTCAGCCCTCCTTGAAATTCACCATTATGGAAATTACAGATGAAACATTTACAGGCTGTGTTCAAATTACTGCTTCTTCAACAGGCAGGTCCCTGACCCTCACAATGAGCACAATAGAGGTATGTCCGGCATGAAACCACTCGAGCCTCAGCCTATAGAATAAAGAGGCTCAGGAAGGTTAAGACTTTTTCTCATGGTGACAATGATTTCCGCATTAATGCTCTCAGCCCCCATGAATATGGGAATTTTGTGGGTTTGACAGTATATCAAATACAAATTGTAATTCAGAAGGGGAGAAATGAGTTGTACTGATGACAAATAGCTGAAATAGGCTAATGTGAATTCCCAGCCTGTTCATGAGGAAACTCCCTCAGTTCCTCATTACATGAAGTCAAAATGATCCTCACGGCACCTAGCCTGTAACTGGAAGATTACTGAATTGATGGATCCTTAGTTTAAAATGCAGCTGTTTTATTCTGCTTTAGTAATTAATTCTTTTTCCAATACCATATTGATTAAGCGTAGACCCTGATAAAGTTCAAACTGAGAAGAATCTCTAGTGGCTTCCTTAGTTGCTCCAGAGACTCAGTGAAAACTTCCTACAATTCCACCTGCCTCCTCAGAGTGCTGATCCAATGGACAGAACAGGGTTGGTTGTTTTTTTTTTTTCCCCTCATAAATTAGTTAGGCCATGTGGAGCTGTATTAGCTGATCGTTGCTTTTGTCTCTACTTGCTGACTTGCTTTTCACTTTTGCTGTCCTTTGTGCTGTCACACACAAAGTCGGAGTGCAGCTGCCACGCTGAACCCGAACCAAGGTAAAGAACAATTTGTACAAGCTACATTTTTTTCTCCCTCCCCCACCCCAACTTTATACAGCTGCAACTCCCCAAGCAGCATTGCACTCAATAAGGCCTCCTGGGATCCAACTAGCAGAGAAACCTGTGCTGAAGCTTGCAGTTGTTCCATGCAACTAAAGGGTGTTGCAGGGAGGAGTAACCTGTTTTCTGCAAAGCTATTCCACCTTTTGGGGTAGAATATTTGCTGCTTTGGGGTTTGGTTTTGTTTTTTGTTTTTTTTCTAGCAGCCAAAGATCTTCATACTATCTGACTTTTACTTAAAAAAAAAACCTACAACAACAAGCAAGCAACAAAAAAAAAAAAAAACAGAAAACAAACAACAAGCCCAAAGCACACACCTCAAACACTGCAGCCATGTTATACGAGAAACCACCACTTCACCCGTAACAAGGAGGATGGGGGGTCCTTGCTGGCTAACGGGCTGATTACTGCAAACACAGCAGCATTTACAAGCAGGAATCACCTACACGATGATGCTTTTCAGAGTCATCTGTACCTGGAAATCCAGGCTGCTGAACTACAACCAGCATGGCAAGAGAAAATTCCTCAGGTTACAGCCATTGGATTTTCTGTTCTGTGAAACTCAGAAATACACTGGGTGTGAAAATATTCCCAGTATTATTATTTCTCCCCTAACCTTCCCTAGGCCTTGTCCACCTCCTTCTCTTCCCCACCTCCTGAAAAACAAACAGGTGAAGCCTCCATGTCTTCACACTATAATTTACAACTTGAACCTGTGTGTCTGAAGGGTAGCATGCTGTGTGTACTAGTTTCCACAACGCTGGTTAACAAGTAATCTACAGAAGTAAAGGAGCTGGGAGTGGCATGTACATCAGTGACTTACTGGTTAATAAGACTACTTAAAAGCTAAAGGTCTCATTCTAATTTCATACTGTTTGAGGACCCTGTCTGGGATACGTCCAGAGAAGGTCACAAGGATGATCAGGGGGCTGGAGAACCTCTCCTATGAGGGCAGGTTGAGAGAATCAGGGTTGTTAAGTTTGGAGGAGAGAAGGCTCCAAGGAGACCTTATTGTGGCCTTCCAGTATTTGAAGGAGGCTACAAGAAAGCTGGGGAGTGTCAAGTGGGGTGTCAGGTAGTGATAGGACAGGGAGAAATGGATCCAAGCTAGAGGAGGATAGATTTAGATTAGACCTTAGGAAGAAGTTGTTCACCATGAGGGAGGGTGGTGAGACACTGGCACAGGTTGCCCAGGGAGGTGGTGGAAGCCTCATCCCTGCATGTGTTTAAGACTAGGTCGGATGCGGCTCTGGGTAACCTGATCTAGTGGAAAGTGTCCTTGCCCATGGTGGGGAAGTTGGAACTGGATGATCCTTGAGGTCCCTTCTAACTCTGACAATTCTGTGATTCTGTGACTTAAGCTCTGTGTTCTCACCAAGGTGAAATCAAGTTGGTTTTCAATACTTCTGCAGGAAGATCCACTTGTTTTTGGCTCATCCAGTCTGTATTTGAAGAGCTACTTAACCAGGAGGGTGCAAAGATGGTGGTGGGCAGCCTCTGTGCACGGTGGGCCAGGACAGATAACAGCATTTCCCACCTTCAGAGCATTCTTCCTTGGGGCAAAAGGTCACCCTTCACAGATGTCTCCAGCAGACACTCAGTTTGTCAAAAAGCTGCATCATGCGATTCACGCAGTCACAGCTAACAATGCACTGCTCTCATCCACATAAGTAAACATGATGCACTTCTAAATAATTTCCTTGTTAAGGACAATTTGTTTTTCCCTCCATGAATTTTGTTCAGTTATAAAATAGTAAGGAACAAAAAAAAAAAAAACACCAAAACCAAACCAAACACCAACCCACCACACACTGAAAAAGACCCCAACAAAAACCCCACGACCCAAACCAGTTTGACCTTCCCTCTACAGCCCACAGCTGAAGTGCTCCCTTTTCCTTTGCCATCAGGCTATTCAGGACAAGAAGATGCTTCTGGTTTCTTTCCAGAGAAGAGAAATTAAAACACCATGTCCCAAAATGTCTAATGGTAAAGCACAGGGTTTGAAGGCAAAGGGAGTGCACATTTGGTGCAGTGGAAGACTCCAAGCTTTTTGACAGAGAACCTGGCTTTTAAACAGCCAGGAACATTCAATAAAGAAAATTCCACTCAGCTTAATAGAGCAGATGCTCTAATTTCTTCCACTGAAGAGAGACAAGCAAACATGCACCCTGTGTGGGTAAGTGCAGAAAGGAAAATCATCTATGTTCACATCTTTGTAACAAACTCACATTTGTCTGCTGCAGAAAAGTTTATTTCATGAGGAGCATTTCAAAAACAAGAGGTCCTGGTTGCTGCAGTAGCTCAGATTTTTAAGTTCCAGTGCCTCCAGATGAATAGGTAACAAAGCTTACTTCTTGGTTGCTCTAAAGCAGTTTGGAGCTGTTGCACGTAATATAAAATAAGTAATTCTGTTATAGAATGGACTGAAACAAGCTTATCAGGATTGTTATCTATTTATAAATCATATATTTAGCAGTAAAGTAAGCATTCCAGCCATATCTTTCTACACACAAGGAAGCAACATCCAGAAATATGCCAAGTTACTCAACCTAATCCCAAGCAATTGACTCTTAAAGGCACAGGGAATTTCTAGAAGAATTAAGCATTATACGTTGTAAAAAGCTCAGAAACCTTAGAAACTAAGCAGAGATTATTTCAGATATTCCTGCAATATGTAATCCTCCCAAAGAACATTTGCCTCTCCGAGCATCTCTTTTCCCCTCATTCCTTCAGCTATGGAATCTATGAAAGAATACTTTTAAAAACCCTGTTTATATAAAAATCTCCAGTGCTTTCTTGTCTCCTATTTCATACACTTGACCATCTTGAATTAATAGGAGTCAATGAAGACACGAGTCCTTAAAAAGGTTTGCAGTATCGGTGGTCTCACCTATGAGCTTTAAAGCCCTTTGTTTTATGAGCTTTCCTCAGGGTAGGTGTTTCAGTGTTCTGAAAACAGGGTTATGGACTGTTAAGTTAAGCACATGTTCTGCATCAACATTTTAGTTTCAGCAGGTTGTTTGGTGCCAAGTTTGCCAGTTAGCATCATCAGTCCCAAAATATGTGCTTATGTCTTTAACAGGTGTTTGAGGAACAACACAGGACAGGAGAGAAATACTGTTAATATATTAATTTTGTGTCTCTCCTTAATTCCCTTGAAACATGACAAAATTTCGTCTCAGGTGGTTAAGACACAAGGAGATGGAACTGAAAAGGAGAGCAAATAGCTGTTTCCGTTATTTTACCAATCTGATGATTTGTCTGCTTGCTTCTGTTGTATATTATTTCTCATCTGGCAGTCACAGACCTGGGTTCACATATGTTACAACTCATCTACTTACAGGAAACTACCTCTTACTGTGCAACTGTAGAAGGAAAAAAAAACCAAGGCTAAAGCAAAATAAACCAAATACCCTTTAGGTAATGGAAAATAACAAGAGACTTTCACTGAATCTGTTTTTCTGAAGACCAGTTTGTATGGGAAGATGTACAGAGAGGTGAAATGAAAACAATCTAAAAAGCAAGAATGGGCTTAGCCACCTCAGTTGTTCTGCAGAACCAAACTAGTAGTTTACTCTTAAATAACTGTAAGATCTACACACACACACTGCTGTCACATTTGTGGGTCAGCTGAGATGTGGCATCAAAACTCACAAAATTCACAGATGCACACTTTTTTGCAGGTGTTATCTCAGGCTTGGTCTGCTGAGAAGCAAAGTGAATCCCCTCAGCGATGTTTTAAAGGTTTAAAAGCTCCTTTTTGTGTGTGTGTGTGTTTCTAAATGCCTATGAAAACATTGCCTTTGCTCAGAGGCCTTTTAAAACAAAACCAAAGCTTTTAAAGCTTCAAACGCGGTCATGGGAATTTGCTCATCAGGAGGGAATCCTAAATGAAGGCCAAGATTCAGTAGACTCCCCTGAACGTGACAAAAGCCATAACCTGCCTGTAGATCTGTCTCTTATAGCAGTCTCAAGCAAAGACCGACGTACATTACAAAATGTCCTTTTAAAAGGTTTCATCCTCCCCAGTTATGTTCTGCTACTCTCTGCCAAAGAAAAACTGGCCACCAAAACCACCCTGCCTTCAGGGATACTTAATGAAACTGACACAGAGAGGGATCACTCCCCCAAAGTCATCCAACTTGGGGAGAAAAGGAAGGGGAGGGAGGGCAAAGGGTGGGGGGAGGAAGCTAAGCTAAGCTTAAAATTTCTATTGTTATAACCCCAAATGCATACAAGACAGGAAGGAAACCAACTGACAGTCACTTTTTAATATATGAAAGATTATTTACATACAGAAGGAAATATTCTAATGCAGAAGGAAATATTCTAATGCTATGTTTAGGGCCTAAACTACGTTGACTTTTTTTTTTTTTACAGTAATGTTTGCTAACTGTAGCTGTCTCAAAATAGAAGTAAGAAATTAAATGTTTAAAGGGCTGTTATAAAAAAGGCAGCAAGAAACTAACATGAGTGGATCAATGCTGCCTAATCAGTTACCAAAAGTATAAGAAGTCTGGTGTAAACAAAGTGTTTCTTCTGACAATACGAGATATAGATTTTGGCCAGTTTTAAAGTGAATCACTCAAGTTAAAAAATCTACTGTTTCATCTGGATTCAGCAGCGAAATTCCTGCTCACTGTGTAAGTGACATTCCCCCTTTTCTTTGGGGTGCAATAATCTCATTTTGTTCACACAGGTTCCATCCCGCACCCCATGAAATAAGAGACAACCCAAGAGCAGCTCATGAACATGGAGACAGCATGAGAGCAGAGGGGGGTTTGTATCCTGAAGCAATATGCTTCTCAAATTATCTAAACTAAAAGGTCTCATGCTGTAACAAACAGCTGCTTGATAGAAGACTGGAACAGAAGACCAAGGGCTGGAACACCTCTGCTTTGAGGATAGGCAGAGGGAGCTGGGGTTGTTCAGCCTAGAGAAAAGAATACCTTAGAGCTGCCGTCCAATAGCTAAAGGAAGCCACCAGGAAGGCTGGAGAAGGACTTTTCATACAGGTGTCTAGCAATAGAAGATTGAATGGTTTGAAGCTGAGGGAGACTAGGTTCAGACTGGATCTCAGGAAGAAGTTCTTCAGTAGGAGGGTGGTGAAACTCTGGAATAGGCTGCCCAGGGAGGTTGTAGCTGCCTCCTCCCTGGGAGTGTTGAAGGCCAGGCTAGATGAAGCATTGAGCACCTGAGTCTAGTTGAGAGGTGTGCCTGCCCATGGAGGGGAGGTTGGAGCAGGTGATTTCTAAGATTCCTTTCAACCTGAGCCATTCTGTGATTCTACATGGATCCTCTGCTGGACATCTGGCCATGCATGAGTATATCCTGCTCATTACAGCCCAAGTTTGAACTAGGATCTTTAAGTTCAAGAGTCTCACAGCTACAAGCAAAGTAGGTCCAAGCAAATTGTTCTAGGCTTTGCCTTAGCTGCAGGGTGCTCTTTGCACAGCTCACAAATTATGTGCCAGACAAGTTCTCAATCCCTTAAGAACAACTGAAGCTTACAAAGAAATTCTCTAAGGAAGCATGCAGAATGCAATGTGAATAAACAAGGGGAGAAAAATTAAATATACAGATAAACACACATCCCTACCAAGAAGAAAAGAAGCTCCTCTGAAGTTATGTAAAACAGTCATAGGAAGCAGCATGAGAAGCAAATGCAAAACTGATTTTATGAAGACAAATTATATAGAGGTAAGTTGTTTTTTTTCCTGCACAGACAACACCAAGATGAATCAATTCTGCTTTCAAGTACACACAACTCTGCTCCCATCAACTCCCACTGAAGTCAGAATTTGACCTGTTGTGTACTTTACCTTCACATCAATGAAGCTGGTAAGAATGCAGAAAATTGCTTTAGAAAGATGTAAAATTCTTGACTAGTTTAAAATAAAAGGACAGCTTATTTCATCTAAACGAGTCAGACTGACAGTCATTTGGAAGGGCATCTGGGAGGGATAATCGACATACAGTGAGCCTGAATCCTGACAGCACAGACTTATAACTGAAATGACATTCTCTTTGGTGGTCCTAGGACTGTGGAGTTAGTTTACAAGAAAGCAGAGAGGGGTTTGAAGCCAACCTCTGAATGTCACTAATGAATTACTGGACTAGAAAGGCCTGACTGTGTGAAACATATTTCTGCCCAGATTCAAAAGTGAAAACAAACAAACAAAAACCAACCAACTAACCAACAACAAAAAAATCAACCATCCCAAACCAACCAGCCAAACAAGAAAACAAACAACCAAAACTCCAACAGCAACAACAGAAATAAAGACAAGGGTCAGATCTGTAGCTGAGTGAAAGTTACAGATTAACAGAACGAACAAAAGATAGTTTTAAAAAATCAATAAAGCCCTTCAGTTTTGTAGATTCATAGAAAGGTTGTTTTTTGAAAGGACCTCAACTTCATGCAGGAACCATGGGCAGGAACACTTTCCACTAGACCAGGCTAGAAGAGGCTCAAGGCCTCTTCTAAGCTGGCCTTGAACACCTCCGGCAAGGGGCATCCACAACCTCCCTGGGAAACCTGTCCCAGCATCTCACCACCCTCATTATAAAGAATTTCTTCCAAATATTAAGTCTAAATCTGCCTTCCTCAAGCTTCAATCCATTTGGCCTTGTCTCCCAAGCCCCGTAAGAAGTTCCTTCCCAGCTTTCTTCAAGGCACCCTTAGGTACCAGAAGGCAGCTCTAAGGTCTCCCCAGAGCCTTCTTTTCTCCAGGCTAAACAGCTCCAACTCGGATTTCAAGGAGGTTCTCCAGCCCTCTTATCATCTTCCTGACCTCCTCTGGACTGACTCCAGCAGTTCAATGTCCCTCTTACACTGGGAACACCAGAACTGGATGCAGAACTTTATGCCAAACTATGCTAAATAGACTCACCTCAGGAAAATAATTAGGATAACCAGTCTACAGCTAAAAGAAAGTGTTTAATCTATCATTGCAGATATACACTACAGAAGATTTTCTGGGAAAGTATAAGGTAAGATGAATTTTATTATTATGACATAAAGGAAAAAAAAAAAAAAAAGAAGAAGAAGAAAAGGAGAGGGAAGAACGAAAGGGCACATCCCTAGTGGTTAGCTATCAACTATGGATAAGTCCAGTGAGATTTAGGAAAATTCACATGTGGTTGTTCAAAACTGAAAGGGTAAAAATCCCTAGGTAACTGAAATCTAAGAAATATTCAACATTACTAAGATAACTTTTGTTATGTTTTTAACTGGAAAACTACACTGTTACCTCTCTCTTAGACTGAAGGACAAGTACTGAATCCTCCTCTTTTTAAATCCTTGCACACAAAAAGTGCAGCAACCCCAAACTGTAAGTCAGGAGAGATGCTAGCACATATCAGCCTATCCTTGTTTCCCTGAAATATAAGGTGTCCATATGCATTAAGCATATTGGCAACCTGTAAATCAAAGCTGAATTATGTAACACTTTGAATTTCTCAACTCTAATATTTTACAGGGAGTAATAGACAAAAATGGAGAAAACACTGTTGAAGAAAGAGAAGGCTGTTAGAAGAAAACATTAATTAATTCTAATTCTTCTCACCTAGAAAGCTACGCCTAAATTTGCCACACATACGTGAAAAAGCTACAAACCAGGGATTTTTTTTTCATTACTCAAATGCACTTTCATGTGGTGAGAGATGTTTTGTGCAAAATATATACTTACATATCCTTATACATACAAAATATCTCCTTATGCTGAAAGGTATAAAGGATACACAAAATGAATACAAGTACGTGGACTCAGAGGCAGACACTACCTAATAAAAATCCTGGTAAGTTAAAAAACAAAAAGCACAGAACTTACCAGCTTTGCTTTTAAGGAAAAGATTTCTAGGTTAGGACTAGAATGCAAGTGCCAAATGAAAGCATAACTAGAAAGTTCTCCTTTTAGCAGCTTTTGAGAATGAAGTTGCAGTATTCCTAGGTGTTACATTGCTGGAATGCTGACAGTGAACACAGACCCTAGATTCTGGTTTATTCACATCTGTATGAACTATTTGCTTCCTTGTATCTGGTACTTTGCCATTCAAACACAAATCTGCTAAAAGCCGAGGTGGTCAGTATTAAACCTGTGTTGCAGCCAGTTCTGGGCTCCCCAGTTCAAGACAGAGTCCAAAGGAGGTCTACCAGGATACTGAAGGGACTGCAGCACTGCCTGATGAGGAATGGCTGAGAGCTCTGGAGATGAGAGTCTGGACAGGAGAAGGCTGAGAGGGAATCTGAGCAATGTCTATAAATATCTGAGGACTAGGGGTCAGGAAAAGAGGTACAGGGAGATACAGGGACAGCCTGTGCTTGCTTGTATCCTGGGATAGGACAAGGGGCAATGGATGGAAGCTACAACACAGGAAGTTTCACCTCAACATGAGAAAGAACTTCTTTATTGAAGGGCGACAGAGTACTAGAACAGGCTGCCCAGAGAGGTTGTGGAATCTCCTTCTCTGGAGAATTTCAAGATCCATCTGGATGTCTTCCTGTGTGACCTGCACTAGATTCTGTTGCCCTGCTCTGGCAGGGAATTTGGACTTGAAGATCTCCAGAAGTCCCTTCCAACCCCTAATATCCTATGATCCTGCAATCTGTGACTTGCAATGTCCACAGTTAAGCAATGTATAAAAGTCTTTGCCAGGCTAAGGATGTTGTGGGCACCTCTGAAAACAGAAGATGCACACATAGGATCTTTCCACCCATTGCCATTTCTCACATAAAAAAAAACAAAACTACCATCCCCAGAAAGCAAATTATTACATTAAAGTCTTTAACAACTGGCATATTATAATTCTGAGTTCAGTTTAAAGCTGCAAAAGAAAAATAGAGAGCAGTAATGAAGAAATAGTAAATAGGTAACAGCTTTTTAACTTTAGGGGAGACATGGGGCTTTAATAATTTCCTCAAGGTACTGAACTGGCAGTAAAAGTTACATTCATTGGGGGTTTACATATCCTATGGACATTTTTCGTTCATAACAGCTTTCTTTACAATCCAGTAACACAGAAATACAAAAAAATATACACATATATATATTTCATAATATCAAGATGGTCACTCTCCTTTCTTTTTTTAATTTTCACCAAAAAAAAAAAAAATCCTTGATGGAAAATCAGAGAAGACCAAAGCAATGCTTGGGCATAAGGTGGATACACAGCATGCATGGCTGTTTTAAACAGCTGAATTATGTCCCCATCTGAAAGGGAGTCTGTGGACACCAAGTAATGTAATCAAGTCAAAATTATCCTGGTCTCAATAAAGTACTTGGGAGCTCTATTTGAACACCAGAACCTCAGTGTGTTAGGTACTGTACAAAACAAGACAATCCCTCTCCCTTTTTTTAATTTTTTTTTTTTTTTTTTTTTTTTTTATCTGTATGTGACAAATGTTCCATCGATTTCAGATGTATTAGCAGGGAAGGGCCTGATCCAAAGCTCGCTGAAGTCAACCAAAATCTTTCTGTTGATTTAACAGGCTTTGGATTAGTCCCTAAATAAGAACAGATTTTGGCTCAGCTAAAGGATTTCACTTAAGCCCTCCGCTTGTTCAAGCATCTAGTAGGAGCTAAGAGAACACTGTGGTCCTACTGAGTAAGAGGCTGTGTTCATACTGAACTATCCCCTTTAACAGATGTACAGGGTCAGGAGTCCCATGAAACAGAGAACCGTCAGTAAGTGGTAAATTCAAGGCACAGGGACCAGGAAGGAAGCTCCCAGCTGAGAAGAAAATATTCTGATTTGTGCTACTTAAATGATGTTCCATCCTCTTTAGGCAGGAGTGTAAAATTAGACAGGGAGTTCACGCAAGTTGCCAAATTTTACGGTCATAAGTGATTTCAAACCTCGACACCACGTCCTGCAATAAAACGATGTGCATGTATTTGGCACACTCCCTTCTGCTGAACTCCCTGCAAATGGGGGCTGTCTTAAATCTGGGTATGACCAACTTAGAACTGCGTGTGGAGAGGCCCAAGGAAAGTTTAAAGAGATGTAATCGCTTAAACAAATGTGGCCACGAGAAACTGGTGGGCACAGTGCAAGATCATAAGGAAAAGGGCACTCTTTACTTAATAAAGAATTTGATGATGGGGTTGTCGAAAAATTTCATGGTGCAAATCACATCTTAATAAAGAATTTGCTGAATTCGCCTCTCACACTTTCATGGCTGCACCACCAATCACTGTCAGTTACAGCAAATGCTCTGTTTACACAAGAAAGTAGAAGACCCCAACCTAGCCTATGCATGAGGAATGTAAAGTGCCAAGGGTGTGCAAAGGTAACCATCCATAAAATAATCCGAGCTCTTTCCACATGTTACATGGCTAGCAGTTTAGGACAGCACTTGGTGCAAGTTAGAGCATCTGGAGTTAGCAACAGATTTCAGACTCAGAGCAGCTGGGAAGTCAGTGGAGCACAGGAAAACCACTTTGTCTTCCTCTTTCTTGAGCTCCCTACCCTGCCTGTAGGTAGGAATAGAAGCACCAGGCCATTGTGTCAACTATTCCACCACACAATTTCCCTGTGACTGTTCCTTATGCCAACATAAAGACAGTTTCACAAACAACTCCAACACAGCCAACCTGGGGTAGTCACTTACAAGCCACCAGTAGAAAACAAAGAATGGTTTACTTCCTCCAACTCCACACATAGCTGCCTAGGAGGTAAATCACGATACTGAATACAATCAAACAGCAGCAAGCAAATTTCTTAATTTTTAAGTTTACTGTATAAATTTATCCTCTCCAACAGCTTTGGACAAGTGTTAGAGTTTGATTAATTTCATGAAACTGAAAGGACAAATGTCTTTTTCTCTGGAACTAACTCTAACAGCTAAAAATCACCAGAGCAAAAAAGAAGTTATTAAAAAGCTTTGCCACACAAATAATAATTTATTTTTAAAGATGGTTTATTATTCTTTGTATTCTAAAATATAAGGCATGATGAAATTTTGTTCCGAAATATTAGGAGGTATTACACCTTTACAGTTGTCTGTGTCTTAATGGAAGTAGTTTCATGTGTTTGCATTTAAGACAACAGAATCATGCTCTGCTTTCAGAGCAAATATAACACCCATCTTTAAGAAGGGAAAAAAAGATGACCCAGGGAACTACAGACCAGTCAGTCTCACCTCTATGCCTGGCAAGATCATGGAGCAGATCCTCCTGAAGGCTCTGCTAAGGCAAATGGAAAACAAAGTAGAGGTGTTGGATGGTAACCAGCATGGCTTCACCAAGGGCAAATCATGCCTAACAAATTTGGTGGCTTTTTATGATGAAGTCACAGCAGCAGTGGACAAGGGAAGGGCAACTGATGTCATCTACCTGGACCTGAGTAAGGCCTTTGACTCCGTCCCATGTGACATCCTGGTCACCAAACTGGAAAAACACAGACTTGATGGGTGGACAGCTTACTGGATAAGGAATTGGCTGGGTGGTCACACACAGAGAGTGGTGATCAAGGGCACAATGTCCACCTGGAGACCAGTGACAAGTGGCGTCCCTAAGGGGTCAGTGCTGGGACCAGTGCTGTTTAACATCTTTGTCAGGGACATGGACAGAGGAATCGAGGGCACCCTCAGCAAGTTTGCAGATGACAACAAGCTGTGTGGCACAGTCGACTTGCTAGAGGACAGGGATCAATCCAGAGGGACGTGGATAGGCTGGAGAGGTGGGCCCAGGCCAACCTCATGACATTCACCAAGGCCATGTGTAAGGTCCTGCACCTGGGTCAGCACAATCCCAAGCACAAATCCAGGCTGGGTGGCAAATGGCTGACAGCAGCCCTGAGGAAAAGGACCTGGGGGTCTGAGTTGATGAAAAGCTCAACATGAGCCAACAGTGTGCACATGCAGCCCAGACAGCAACTGTGTGCTGGGCTGCATCAAGAGCTGTGTGGCCAGCAGGGCAAGGGAGGGGATTCTCTCTCTTTACTCTGCTCTCGTCAGACCCCACCTGGAGTACTGTGTGCAGTTCTGGAGCCCCCAGCACAAGAAGGACATGGAACAGTTGAGGTGAGCCCAGAAGAGGGCCACAAAGATGCTCAGAAGGCTGGAGTGCTTCTGTTGTGAGACAGGCTATGAGAGTTAGGGCTTTTCAGCCTGCAGAAGAGAAGGCTTTGAGGAGACCTTGTAGTAGCCTTCCAGTATCTGAAAAGGGCCTACAGGAGAGCTGGGGAGGGACTATTCACAAGGTCTTGTTATGACAGCAGAGGTAATGCATTTAAACTGGCAGAGGGGAGATTTAAACGGGATGTTAGGAGGAAGTTCTTCACAGTGAGAGTGGTAAGACATTGGAACAGGTTGCCCAGGGAGGTTGCGAATGCTCCATCCCTGGAGGTGTTCAAGCCCAGGTTGAATGAGGCCTTGGATGACCTATTCTAGAGGGAGGTGCCCCTGCCTATGGCAGGGGGTTGAAATCCCTCCCTGCCAGGTTGGATGAGGCCTTGTTTGACATGATCTAGTGGAAGATGTCCTTGTGCATGGCAGGGGGGTTAGAACTAGATGATCTTTGGGGTCACTTGCAACCTAAACCTTTCTATGAATCTCTGAATATGAAGTTAAAGACCCAAGCTACTTTATTCACCATTTTTCACCTTTGTTGGAAAAAGAGGAAGTGCTAAAATAAGAAGCAATACAGTTTACAAATGAAGTACATCCAGTGCTTCTGTTGTGAAATGCAGGGAAGCCAATACAAGAACGCACACATCCACAAAAACTTTCTACAAACCCCTGCTCTCCTGGAACACCAAAGCAATCTACTGACAACAGACATTAAGGCAACTTCTAAGCACTCTTGTCTCCGTTGTACATCTGGAGAAGAATGCATGTCAGAGAGGGCATGGAACTTACACAAAGTCCTATATGATTTGGTTTCTAAGTTCTTCATGGGTAGATAGCCATATCCATAGCTCATGAAAACAAACCAAGGAGCTACAGGCAAGCCACAAAAATAACAGGTGTCTTCCTAGGAAAACCTGTTGAGATGTGCCTGCAGCTAGCAGGGTAGCTAAGTTGGCTGTCACTGTTTGCTGGTTTCATCCTATCTTTAGGACTATACCACTCTCATAGAATGTCATGGGTTGGAAGGGATCTCCAAAGGTCATCTAGTCCAACCCCTCTGCAGTCAGCAGGGATATCCTCAACTAGATCAGGTTGCCCAGAGCCCTGTTGAGTCTAACCTTCAATATCTCCAGGGATAGGGACTCAACTACCTCCCTGGACAACCTGTGCCAGTGTTCTATCATGCTCATGTTAAAGAATTTGTTCCAGTCTAAATCTGCTCTTCTCTCATTTCAAACCATTCCCTTTGTCCTGTCTCTGTAGGCCTTTGTGAACAGTCCCTCTCCATCATGTGGCCCACTTCAGCTATTGGTAGGTTGCTGTTAGGTCTCCCTGGAGCCTTCTCTTCTCCAGGCTGAGCAACCCCAGATCCCTCAGCCTGTCTTGACAGCAGAGGTGCTCTATTTTTGTGGCCCTCCTCTGGACCCTCTCTATCAGGTCCATGTTCTTTCTGTGCTTAGAGCTTTCCATAGCACCAAAAAGACACTGGTCTAAGTTTCTACAGGTGCATTTTTATGTATTCATTTACCTCTTCTACTGTATGCACAAAGACCTACACAAGCCAGCTGAATCAACTGGTTACAAATAGTAAGCATTTATTTGAAGAAGATACATTAAATTCATAGACACTCACCTGATTTTAAAAAATCCTCAGCTTGCCAAGACTTAAATGTAGATGTCTTGATTTTTTTTTTTTTTAGTGAATGAAAAATGTACCCAAGTGATGCAATAGTTTAAGTGGATAAAGAAGAAGGTAAAAAACAGAAGAAATTACTCCAGCCCACAAAACACTTCCTGCAACCTCTACTCGGACTTCAAGCACCTCTAGTACCAGTTTTTTTTCGAAGGACTCATACAACTAGTTGGAGAAAGAAGGAAGTACCCTCACGACACCAGAACCCTGTGATCAGTTACTTAAAGGAGGAATGATTTTCTAAATTAAAAGCGGTGTTTCACAGCAACTCAAAACCAGATTGGCTTGGAAACGCAGAAGTGCAAACAAATGCGTCAAATCAGGTTAAGAGCCAGCTAAAGACAGCTGTCAAATTCCCTTCACCTGTCCTACTTCCTCAGCTCTAAAAGCTGCTCAGGAGCTGGAGCAATCATGGGGTGGTTAGCACCGCTCTGCTCCGGCAGAGTAAAGACAGAGAGACAAAGACTGGCGTATTACAGTGTGGAGTGCCATAATGCAGTGTTTGATGCTCTAGAGGCCCTTCAACAAGTACTGTACAGCCAAAAATCAATTGAAAATCAGCATGATAACAGAGCATGAGTTGCCCTCTAATAGCCTTAAGCCCCCCAAGGCTATGTGGGTCCCTTTCATCTGCCAGGCTGCACTGACGCCAGGGGAGCCTTGCCCCCGCCTCTCCTGCGCACTGGACATGTCCCTGCTTTTTACCTACTGCCTTCACCTTATGTGGTAAGGAGAGCTGACAGCCTCAGTGGATCTTTTAAGCTTTCAAAACTGGGATTTGATTTTCTCTTCACATAGGTTTGGAGGCTCTAATTTCCACAACCCACCTTTTTTTTTTTTTTTTTTTAAATACATTTCTCCTCTAAGTAAACCTACTGATTTGGGGCTGTGAGCAGTCTGAGCACAGAAGAGATCCCTCTGATCCAAGGGCTGAATGCACAGAGGCCATTCCTCTGCCATATTTAACCAAGTACAGCTCAAAAGAAGTAAAAGAGAAAGCAGCACTGTTCGGTTCCATGCAAATTGTTATGCAGGCAACAAAGCAGGCCTGCAAATATTTCACTCATATGGTAGGTTTAATTTCAATATTTCTTTAATTACTTTCCAACAATGTCTGGTTTCTGTTGAATTTATGCTAGTACTTGGCATTTGGTTCAACCCCAAAAAGATAAGATACATATGTCCTCTCTTCGCAGTCTTGGCATTTTTACCTTAGCTCAGGCGTTGGAGTGATCGGTTTGAAAAATTACCTTGCTGATTAGCTGGGTTTCCTGGTGAATGTATAGCATTAATCCTTAAATTCTGCGTATGACATAAGGTCTGCAAATGTTCTGTCTGACTCAACGACAACGTATCGGGGTTTAAGGAGGAGGTACGTGCATGCTGATCTCTGAGAGCAAGGAAAGAGCTAATTGGGAGTTAGATTCAGCGTGATTATCAGCTTGTTTATGATAAGGGAGTATTCTGAATAGCACTGTAAATTCATCCCTGATTGTGGTGTTAAACCACAGCTCATTCCCCCCACCCACCCCCTTCCCTTTTTTTTTTTTTGTTCGGTTAGAAGGGGCTTTTAAACTCTTTTCAGCAGATGACTGTGTCATGCTTTGATTTTCTTCCATCTTAAAAAATAAAATCAGCCACAGGAGCCTGATGTCAAATTTCACTTTCTAATAGGAGCAAGGCACATTTTAAGTGTTTACCATAAGAACACATTTGGGTAATTTTTTTTTTTTTTTTTCCCCCATGTCATTACGAACATTAGACTGACCCAATTAATAGGAAATGTTTCTATGCTGCTGGAACAGACCGTGTTACAGAAAGAGCCATTTGCACAACCTGTTCATGATTATGGGCCATAAGGACACAAAGATGGCACAGACATTTGTGGACCATCTGAATTCTTAGAGGGGAAGGGGAAAGAGGGAAGGGGAAAAAAAGAAAAAAAAAAAAAAAAAAACCAAACTGTTTTTTTGCTCTGATCCTGCTTTTGAAATGATGGAGTGAATGACTGCAGANATCCAGAGTATTGGACATGTAACACAGCAACAAGAGCTGATCATTTTGTTTAATCACCTTTTGGATCTTTGCCAGATGGTCTCTATTGAGAGCGCCGCAAACAGAGAGAGATGAACTGCGTCTAACATGCCACTAGAGCTTTCCTGTAAATGTCTGAGAACTGAATCCAACAAGAATTTAGTCTCAGAGCAGAAAGGGATACATTTAAAAACTATGTGCATTAACTATAGTTTTCCCCATAGAATCCTCACTTGGCATGAATAATTTACCCTCTCTTATGCTAATGGGATCATGAAAGTATCCCTGTGTCTTTAGTACAGCTATTCTCAGCTTTCAGTAATTACCCCACCCAGTGAAAATAACATGGCTTCTGCAGCTGAAGGGCCTACCAGTACCTGGCAATTAGAAAGATCATGGCTGACAGAGAGAAGCAGACCAGAGATGGACACACAAGCTCCAGCAGCTTTCAAAAAATCAGAAGTCTTCCACAGTGAACATTTCCTCAGTTGTTTAGGATCACCATGGAAAGAGCAGCTCCTACATGGGTATTTTTATTTCTGTTTTTAAGGATGTCAGAGGTTTCTAATATACTGTCCAGACACCCTGATGTTAAGAAATAGCAACATTCCTTGGTCACCAAGAGTTAAAAGCAAGTTTGTGTATTGGGTTGGTGGGGTTTTTTTGTTTGATTTTTTTTTTTTAAATTAGTGCCGTCTTGTTAAACAAGAGTAAGAGAATTAAAAAGTCAATTAATGAGTGTTCTTCAGTATCTGATAAGTTTATCAGCTACACAAAGGAAAATTCTCTAGTATTTCATTAAAAAAAAAAAAAAAAAAAAAGTTTTTACAAACCCATTACAAAAAAACACGTTTTGACCTCTGTCCATAGCACTCCATGCTAGGTAGTTCACTGTGTAAAAATTATCAGGCTAAAACATCTGGGAAAGAAAGCTATGAAACAGCAGGGAATGTGGCTGGTTTATTGTTTATCTTTTGTTTATGAGGCAGTATTCAAGTTTAATTACTACTCTAAATTAAACTCTAACAGGCATCAGGAGACATCCCTTTACACGACTAAGTCAAAGAAAAATTAAATAAATAAATTTGAAAAAATCCAGAGATTCCAACAGGAGATCTTTGGTATATATAGGATGAAATTAGCTAGTTTATAACAGTGCAGGAAGACATTTAAGCTCTTGCTACTGTGTGTTCAAAAGTGTTTGTTATGAAACCATTAATATTGTAACAAACATACAATTATCGTGTAGCTAATGGGATGTTACCTAACATTTAGAACCAAATTGGGTTAGGCTGAGCAGGATCTGAGATGGAAAGAATGGCCTAAAGGGGAATCCTACCTTTTTCATTTGGAAATATAAATATACAGACGCACGCATATATACGTTTGAAAATGGCTAAAACCATAAATTTAGGGGCAAACCTCTCAATAAGAACAATCTCTCAGGCAAAATGGTGTAGTTATTTTCTGTGAATGTTGACATACAGACAGGAGGAAAGAGTTCACAGTGTTTACCATAACAGTAAGTGACCAATTTTAGATGAACTTAGCTGTAGGAAAAAAAAAAAAAAAAAGTTGAAAGCAACTAGCAAAAGATTATTCCAGATGGCATCTGTCATATTGTATTTAGGGTTATTTTAAAGAGATTACTGCCACTATGAAAACATTCCATTGACAGAGTTTTCCTAGGCTGCATTCAAAACCTCAGCACAACATACTTCAAATATGGAAGTGAAGCTTTTCTGCTGCATGTATAGATTTTGTTGTTGTTGTCTATATCTAAAGGACAAAAAAAACCTATGTGAACTAAAAGCTAAGAACCAGCTGAGAATCTTAAATACAAGTCTAACATTTTATATTCCCCCCCTCCCCTCTGCCCCTGTTCTAAGCTCAAAATATAATAAAGTGTGCAGTTGACACCAGGGTGATTATTAGAAAACTTTGGAGTGAAGCAAAGATCCACTACAAAATTTTAATGCTACTTATTTAATGGTGAGTAAAGGATATAAATGTTGACTGACTCCAGCAATTGAACCCAAACTGCAAAAGATGGTTTTGTTCACTCAACAGACAGAAAGAAAAGAAAGGATGGGAGGATACTAAATTGTGACTATATTTAGCTAAGCTGGTTCTGGCATCATTATGGTTAATGTGCATGTGGTGTGCAGTGTGAGCTCAGCAGTTACTGGGCCAACTGTTTCAGTATTTCTGGGAATTCTGCCTATTCACAGTGCAGGGATTGTTCAATTGCTGCAAAATGTACAAAATGAATTTTACAAAAATGAATTGTAAGGAAGGCCCCATTACAACGATTTTACAGCGAGGATGTCAACATCAATTTTTCTTTCATGCATAGCTAATGATTAAAACAGCATATTCCATTTGCCTAAGACAATTTATTTCATATTGGCACATCAAAATATTGAAATACAAAGTTATCTTTACTCTACCCTTATTATTCATTGCCACCGAGCCCACACCATTGTTCAAAGCACGAAAAAAATAAAGCAAACTTGGCAAGAAACGCTTAAAACAAAGGCTCATCAATATTCTCCAATTTGTCAACATCTCAATTACAGCAATGGGAAAAAATGTAAATTTCATGGGCTTTGAACACTAAGGGGTCTATTCTGCTGTCAGTGCACATGCGTAACTCCCATCACCATTAATAGGAATTACTCACACATATCAACACCAGGACGGGCCCCTCAAACTTGAAAGGAAAAGATGAATTAATAAGGGCTACTCTCTTCCTGCATCTTCCTCAGCTGAAAAAAAGTCATTGTTCTTTAAGAGTTGTTTTTTTTTTTTTCATACTTGGTACAGTTCACCTTTCTGAGAGCTCTGCCTCATGAAATAATGCATCTCCAGTGAAGCATTATTTATTAGCAAGTTTGATTTGCCACAGTCTGGATATCTGAGCCTTTCTGTTAGGGGTTTCCTTTCTTAAAAAGGACAGCTCTCTCCTAGTAAAGCCATACCCTAGAACTTTAGAGGTAAAAACACCAAGGAGTAAAAATATGTTCTGAATCTTTATGTTAAACATAGATACCAGCCTCAGCAGTCTTGTAATATATACAGAGAAGTAGGAAAAAAGAAGTTGTAACATTAACTTTCGGATGATAAACTTGCAAAGACTTTAAATGTCTGTGTTCTATTTTAATTAACAGCATATCCCTCTCATTTGTCTTCTTTCCTTTCAAAGCTTTTATGCAGCTCCAGTAGGGTTTTGGTACCAGGACAGGACTTTGGGCATTATCAGGTGGTTTTGTAAATAAATCTGATTTGCATATCAGCATTAGTTCTATTTTAATTATTATTAACAACATATCCCTCTCCTTTCCCTTGCCTTTCAAAGCTTTTATGCACCTACAGTAGAGTTTCAATACCAGGACAAGACTTCAAGCATTATCAGGTGGTTTTGTAAACAAATTTAATTTGTATATCAACATTATAACAAGATGCTATAAAATAAGTATACTACCTAACTTTTCCAACATGTATCAATCCAGAGCCATAACCTGGGTTGAAGATGTAATTTCAGCTAATAATTTAGTCAACTTTGCCCTGAATCTGATGATCAGTCTTTGCCACAGGAAGTTACTGTAGGCAAATTTACGGGCCAAACATCAGGCTGTCACAAATGTAGATCAAAACTACTTTAAGACCTTGCCCTAGAGAGTAGCCTTGGATATTAAAGGGCAGATCTTCACTCAGTACAAGTAGTTCCATAAACAACAACCAAAACAAAACAAAACAAAACAAAAACCCCAAACCCACCAATAACCAACCCAAAGAAACCACACGTGAGTGAGCTACTCACATGGGTATAGCAAAGTGGATCTGATGCCCCTTTTTGTCTTAACTGCAGTATAACCTCAGAGAAGTATCTTGTCTCTGCTTCTTCTCATTTATGGTCAAATTTATGACCCCAGGTTTAATCCTAAAAAGATGTTGAGCCTCCTGAAAGGTACTGGAAATATGTAGCCTCTGTTTGACTTGATTGGATCAGGCCCTTTGGGTGGCTTAACTAAGAATATGATGAATCAGGTATACAATCTTGGTGTCATAAAATATGCAACTGAAAGTATTCCCTGGTGCTTTCCTATAGATCACATGTTTTTAAACCTTAAAATGATTTATTTCCCACTTTTCATGCATAATCTCCCATATTCATTATTTGAAACATCCCATAAAGAGATTAAATAAGAATTAAAGTCTGTGAGTGTCATATCCATCACTGTGGTACACACTGGTGCTGAATTCTAGAAGTCAGTTAGCCTTCCATGTAAAGACAGTGGCTGTTTCCACTTTGTTTCACAAATAACAAGAAAAACACAACACCCTAAGAAGACTTTCAGATGTGTTTTTTCTCTTCCAAAGCAAAGGGTGGCCGATCAAGCTACATACACCTTTTAATCTTCCACTTAGAGTTTTTTTTAACACATATATTCCCTGGGAAAAAAAAAAAAAAAAAAAGTCTTTTCTCTGCCCTCCCCTTCTCTCAGCCGCTTTCCTGCCATCTCCCTTGCTATAACTCAGCTAACCCAACAGAACCAGTCAGTTTTAAATTTCAGTTGGGACCCCGGTGACCTGTTAATGAATCTACAGAGAGGAGAAAAACTCACAGTGTTGAGTTATGCCTGGTGTTCCTAGCTGACTTGGAGTCAGAAATGCTTGAAGCGTTAACGTAATTGCAAGAATGTGAAAAATGAAGCGTTGGGCTCCTGAGCAAAGCGAAAGGTCAAAGCAAGCCCTACACAAAACAAGTCTCTGGAAGATGGCCTCATTAGACCATTAAATCAGCTTCTTCTTTTTCGTCCTTTGTAAGATGTTTAGAATGCTTTATTTTTATTATTGTATAGATTTAACTCTTTCTCTCTGCAGGGAATTGGGCTGGGACAAGGAGGGGGGGAGGAGGGAAGGAAAATGTTAACCAGACCAACTACATAATTAGTAATCTCTGAAATAATATTAGATGGCATTGATCTGCATTTCTGGATCTGAACTGCAATAAAGTCAATAAATGCTTGGTAGATTACAGGTCACTAGTACTTGGGGTTTGCTAGAAGATCGATACGTTATGTAGCTTAGTTTTCTGTTGAACAAGCAAGGTGACATGTTAAGAACAACATAGACACTCACCACTAATAAAATTAGGATAATCTTTCAACATTTACTGCCTGAAGGCCCTTTCCTTAACTCTAGCAATGCCAGCATGCTTCTAATAATGCCAAACATTGCCTAGATTAACCCTTTAGATGCCAAATGACAGTCATCCACTACCATAAAGAAACTGTCCTCCATAAATACACAAAATGCCTACACCGGTTTTGTTTGGTTCTAACAATTATAAATTGATTCCCGTGTGTAATAAATAGATCTACCTCATGCAGGGAAGGTCTACAAAAATAATGGAATCACTCATCAAAATCCTTTCCATACACCCTCCTCAAACAACAACAAAAAGACTCAACAAAACCAAAACAACCAAATGCCACAAGAACAACGACAAAATAATAATCAAAAGGTGCACGTCACAGTCCAAGAAAAAAAAAAAAGGAAAGCAGAGACCCCTGGAAGGAGCATTCCCAAGAGACAGAAGGGACTGACTCCAGTTTGAATCAATCTCTGCCACCAGGCCTCAGTGGAGGAGACCATAAGCTGCTAATGTAACTCAAGACTCTCTAATGAGCTCCCATTCTCAAGAAATCCTTTGGGGCACATGGAATACTTTAAGCAGCATCTGTGGAAGGTCTTGACAAAACTGCATGGTAGCCAAGTTGATCCAAATAACTGCATCAGAATAGCTCAAGAGGGCATCTACCTATCTTGGCATTGCTTGGGACCAGCCCACTGCCAATTCACAAGTTTAATTTTACAACTTTGCCCCCACTCAAGGAAGCATAAAGAAAACTCAATACAGGCCTCCCTCTCTTTAGTCTTTCCCAGGATGAGAAGGGGAGAGCAATCCAAAGCCATCTCCAGTGGGAATTTTGCCGGTGCTGTAGTATCATACATCTTTCAACTGCCAGCAGCTGAGTGGAATGCTGATTTGCCACTGGACGACTGATTCCCTTTAAAAGACCCAGTTGAGCACAAAGAGAAGTGTACTAGCAATGTTTTACCCTGCCGGACTAGGCAGCATTAGGGATTGATTTGGTCCTTCAGCAGTTGCCCCCCTCCTGTGGAAACAAGCCTAACATGTTTGCTTAAATCATGTAGTTGACCAGAAACCTTAGCCTTCAGTAGGAAGTTGGTGTACTTTACACCAGCCACTTTTTCTTATGCTTAGCCATATTTCTTCAGCACCCCAAGCTACATAACAAGGAGTGAGATAATATTGAGGTGCAAGGGATTTCTTTGCATCCAGCATGACCTGATGAAGAAACTCTCCTAATTTCTAGGGGTTATCAGGGGCAGAGTGGGGATACAGGTGTGAGCAAATTGCTTGGAATGAACATGCTGCAGCAGATGACTCAGAGGGATTGTTTTTAAGTATGCAAATTATAATCTGCTACACAAAGCATCTTAGCCACCATACGAACTTCTGAGCTATAGTAAAGTCTATGGGCAGCTAATAGACATGGCACTGATTTGCTGCTTAGCAATCACATCCTCCCTTTCATTAGCTGCTGAAACTGTAATAGTTGCTGCTAGGCCTCTCAGGGCTCCAATCCAACCACACAGATATAAAATAAAAAAGACCCCACACAACTCCTGTTGGAGCTGGATCACACCCTATGTCAGGGATGCTTTCTATCAGCAATAAGATTACAAATGTATAAACAATTCAGAGAAACAGGAGACAAACCCAAACTGCTCTACCAGAAACAAAACTTTGAGATTGCAGAATCTCAACGGGTCCGACACCAGATCGTGAGACAGATGAGGGAAGTGAGCTGCGTGCCAAGCAGTAGGCCACGTGAGAGACGTGAAATCACAGAGCTGCTCCAGCGCCTGAGCATGGCAAATAGCACCGTGACAAGCAGCCCACAGTGCAAGGCTAGTCACAGCAGCTCAGCCCCAAAGGCTGCTCTCCTCTCCAGTCCGGGGATCCCACATGGCTAGCTGGATGGCAGAGCTGTTGGCTGGCTCTGCCAGGTATGTGTAACCCTTGTGTTGGGGAAGTGCAGTGGCAAAATGCTGCACATGCATGAGATGGAAGGAACATATCTTAAGACCTTATAAAGGCAACATATTGCTCACCAAACTGAGGTTTACCATGTTTAGAAAGCAAAACAGAGCCCACCTTAAAGTTTGGTCTTGAAAAAAGAAAAAGCAATACAGAGTCAGCAACCAAGGATGACAGTGCACTTATCTTCATCCAACTTTTAGCACTGAAGGCTTGACTCAATACCTTCTGGAGTCACTTAAACATCTAACGAGCAAGTGTAAAACACTATCATATCAGACTGACAGCCTTTGACACTCACTCAGCATGGATGCAGATGACCACACAGAAGGTGCAATGCAGTAGGAAACAAAACAAGAACACCCAAAATAAAAATCCAACCTCCTGAACCCTTGAGGAGGTTTCACTGTATAGATCCAGCAGAAGTCGTGCAGGTCAGGTATATCCCTACCATTCTGAGTCCTGAGTTCTTAGAAACAAAACCAAGTCTGCCCAAGCAAACGTTGCGAGAAACATTTTTCCATCCAATCTGAGGTTTGCTTCTGCTTTATGTAATTTATCAGCTTCATAACCTCATATAAGAGTCTCTTCCCCAGCTAAAACTCCAGGTTAAATTTTTGGTCTATAACCCGACTCAACCGCATCACAGCTGGAGAGTATGTCTGTCATTATATTTACTTACACCACACAAAAATAAACTGTAGATAACCAAATTTGTAAAGGAATTGGCAGAACTAATCAATTGTTATTACAAAGCTTGTTTGAAGATTAGATATTTCACTTTGAAATCATAATAAAAATGCAGCTAAGTGGGTTAGGAAAAGGAAATACCGTCTCCCAAAGTTACAGCTGATTATACTACAAGTCTGCCACTCTGTGTTTACTCTAAGGCAGATGTACTGATATAAGGGGGGGAAAAAAAA
>VWZI01010180.1:599293-613740 GCA_013396835.1 Psilopogon haemacephalus
AGGGGAGGAGAGAGGAACGGGAGGAACGGAGTCTGCAGAAAGCCATCCCAAGCCTGTACCTGGAAAAGGAAAACCTCCAAGGGTATATCTGGGAGACGTGTGGCATTTCGAGATGGGGAAAAGCACCCCATCTTGTGCAGTAATTAGTCTGAACAATAAACATAATTGGAATAAAATCAGTTGGAAATTCCTGCGTTTTTAATTAAGTTTCATTTTGTGGTAAGCCGTAAAATTATGAATGCGTCTCAATTAAACACTATCCACTTGTAAAGCATTTAACAACAATTATTCCTTAATCAGTTGGAATGTTAGCCACAAATGATGCTGTTAAACATCAAAGGGACGCCTTAGACGTTACCTTTTAGTCATAAGTAAGAGGATTAATTTCTATAATTAGAGGGGATAAATATGTGCATAAATACATCTAATTTTTCTACACGTTCTCCTCCTGTCTGGGGGAGGCGAAGATCCCTGACACCGCCTGCACCGCGAGCTCTTCCCCGACTCAGAGGACGCGACCCGAGGCGCGGCGGGGCGAGAATTCTCCTCGGAGGCCCGATCCTGCGCTCAGCTCCGCGCCACTCCGCGGGTGCCGGGCACATTATCTCGTCATGGGCCCGGGGCTTTGGGGTCATTCGCAGCTCTCCCTGTCTTTTATTTACATGGTTCTTTACGGCACCTGGGGGTCTACCTGGTGTTCCACTTCCCTCGGGGACAGTTTTCTGCCCCCAAAAGAAGCTCAAGATTTGAGTTGAATACCGCAAATAAAATTAGCATGACCTTGATTACACCCTGCATGAATATCTCATTTACCTAATGACTTTGTGTCACGTACGCAGAGGGTCAATTTCCTTTTAACCTTTCCCATTGCTGCAGTAAGCATTCTTTTATAATCAATGGCTGTTTGAATAATCAATTCACATTTTATGATCCCTGACAAACTCAATATACGTGTGCCTTGTTTCAGCAAAGCAGGCGACTCTTCTCCGCGCCGTTCGCAGGTCCGAAGAGTTTGCGGAGGGGTTTCCCGGCTCCCCGGGGAGCCACCCCGGGCCGTCCCAGCCAGCCGCTGCCGGGCTCGGTGGAAGGCTGCGGCACACCGCGCCGCCCGGCCGGCCCGCACCGACATAGGCCCGCACAGGGCCCCGCCGGGCAGCTGTGCCTCCCCGGGAGGATGTGTCCCAGCGGGAAGGCTCGGCCTCGGGGAGCCACGGCGGCGTCTGGCACCCCCTCTCCAGCGCTGGACACGCTCTGGCGTGTTTTCCCAATCGCTCAACCCCAAATACGTGGTTTCCCTCCTTCCCTCCTCTCGGTCACGCCCGGTCTCCATCCCAGCAGAAGGCAACGAGCACGACGAAACCCAGTCGCCCGGAGCTGTGCCCACTTTCTGCATGTGCCGACGGAGGACGAAATTCTCCCGGCTCTGCAGCTGACCTGCTGAAGGGTTTCTGAAGGAAGTATGGTGTCCTCGACCACGTCGGTACAGGGGAAAACTTGACCCAATCTTTGCATTAGACCGACTGTCCTCTGACTTTCACCAGCCCCTCCTTACCACCAGCCTCCTTCACCGCCTCCCCCAGCCGCCTCCAAACTAGGGGTCAAGGGAACTTGTCCCAGAAGCGTAGCCCTCAAGCACAACTGGAGTGCAGCAGTATACGCGGGAGAGGAGGGGGTTAGGGCAAGCTGAACTTTGCAAATGTTTTTTCTATAAGTAGCTCACATTTGCCGTGATCTATGGTGTGAGTCAGGAACTGAGACTTATTGCAACCCTGTTCCCTCTATTGGATAATTAATGCTGATTCATAGCGGTTTCTACCTACGAATGTGTGTTTCGTTTTTCTCTGCAGGGTCCATGGTTCTTTGGTATGTTGTTATTCCCTGAAAGGTAATTGCACTTGATATTCTCTCGGGGAAGGCTCATTAGCCAAGGGCAGGGTGGCGTTGCCAATCTCAGACTCTTTCAACAATTCAATGCAAACATTTGCCCCAGAGGTTTAGTACAGCACTCCCAGCTCACGAAACAGCCCTTGGATACAACACTTCCCCTAAGAAGCCTTATGTCTGAAAAGAAAAAAAAAACCACACACACAGAGACACAAGCATATATATATTTTATCCAAGCACGAAACATTTTAGTGTAGATGTTTTTAGTTTAACCCCTCGCTGTAAGCCGTCAAAGCTACAGAAGATTAGACATGTTGCATGGAACTGCAGGGCTTCATCCTCTCTGTTAATCAGAAGATAATCAGGACACCATGGTGGATGAAACAGTAGAAAAGGCACCACATGTCCCACTTCTCTGTATACAGTCTTTTACACTTCCTTAATACATGAAAAATGTAGGGTGAAAACACTTTCCCACTGCCCACCGTTACAGACCTACACTTGACTTCTTTCTCACACATGCCTTCTGTCATCTCTTTGGCTCTTTTCATCTTTCCTGCTAAATTAATTACCTCACTAATGCAAGGCAATGAAACTGAACTCTAAAGTAAGTTAGGGAACGTACATTAAATGGTACCTACTATTTCATGAAGGTGAACCCTCCATAATTGTTCTCATTTTATATTTTTCCTCTGTTGTTCATAATTGTGAAAATATCATTCTTTCATTTGAGTTTTGGCAGGTTAAGAGGACAATTCACAGTAACATTGCAAGAACAGGAAAATCATTTCTCACAGGAGAAAATGGTCTCTATGGTCTGATGAAGAGAAAGCAGAAGGACAACATCTAGGGTTAACAAGTTCTGGAACATCACAAGGTTTTCCATATTAGAATAAAAAAATATAACTGCCTGTATTCCTGGTGAATTAGATGGTCTGTTCTCCCTGGTAGTGGTGTTAAAGGGCAGACGCTGCTCTGAATTCCAAACTACAAACCCTATGTCTAAAAATGTGCATCTTAGTGTGCTTACATATATATTTTTTCCATGTTTTTCCCATCACAGGTTGCCAATAAACTCAAGGAGCAAAACTCACCTGTGCTATATCACCACTGACTTTAATGCTACTTCATTAGATAGGAAGTTGTCCTACAGCATGTGACTGCACAACAAAAGGAGGTCCAAAAGGCTTGACACTGAGCTGTTACTAGTTTTAATCTTCACTCATCAGAAACACCGCCAATCTGTCCATAGGCCTCACCTATTAGGGAGACCAAAAGCTAATAGAAAAACAACTCAGTGCTGTGAATCTTTGTCAAAAACATTTGCCACGCTGACAACCTTCAATATCTTCAAGGCAAATTGAGTGAAGGAGAATATGAATGAAGGAGACAGGGCAGGATTCTGTGAGGTGCTTTTGCAGGATGCCAAGTCTGCCTTCATGAAGCTTTCTGTGTCCTACTAATGGTAAATGTGGACAGTCATCACCCTTGCAGTAAGTCCTGGTTCTTTAATTCATACTTTGGTGATTCACAGCCATGGGCTTTTGTTTGACACTTTAAGTACCTCTGTGTCATGATGGCACCTTCTACTTTTTCAAAATGAACAGGCTCTTCAGGGATGAAACGTGTTCAAGTTAACGCAATAAATAGGTTGCATTTTTTTAAGTAGATGGTAAATTTAAATCTTGTCTCTTCTGTATTTATAAACCATCACTAATACTTCTATTGATCAATGACATAAATAGCTCCAGCAGAAGCTTTTCTTTGATGTAGATAAACACAAACAGCGCTGAAAAAAAAATAGCACACAAGTGTTTGTCCTGCACTCTTACCTTGAGGCTATATTATGATCACAATAAGACATATCTAGGCATGTGTCATACTGGATAATACTATTTCTTGGGTGTTTGAGGGCACACGACTTTGCCTTGGACTTCACAACAGCTGAGACGTAGTTTAAAAACATGGTCCTGGCTTTACTGAAAAATAACCCTACTAAGCTAGGTGTACTTATTAACCTATATATATATGAGATACTAAAACAAAGCAAAGCAAAATAAAATAAACTCAGCGAAGCCTCTACTTCACATTCAATACAGAGTTTTATTTTTATTATTCATGAGCAAAAGCTAAAAATAAACATTTGAAATGTTTTTCGCTTTTATTGAAGAGCTGATGAAACCTATTAATTTGAAATGAACTCTTGGGTGAATGTAGCCATATTTTCTGGGCTCAGATCTCTTATTCCTGCTTGGGAACCCCACATCAGACTAGGGCAGTGCAATCACTCCTTCAAGGGGAAGTGCTATTTACTTCAAAATATTCACCAAGAATAGCTCAGGCAAACAATTTCCAGCCTAAGAGCCATTCACAATGTGTTCATTTTGGCATTTAATTTTATTACTGTTGATGTCACTGGTCACCTATCACACTTGCTCTGTTTCTTAGTGGGTTGGTTGAAATTACTTAAACAGGAGACTAAATGAGTAATAACTGCTCCCTAGAAATATTTCTGTGTCCACATGTTTTGTTTTGTACAGGTATTCACTGAAAGCCTGATTCTGCTTCTGTTCCCTTTGATAAGAGCAGGATTTGATCCATAAAAAAAAAGTACTCACAGAACACTCATTCAAAGAAAGTGCTGCTTGCTTTAATGTTCATGTACATGATCACAAACATGACCAAAACAAAAGCCATCTGAACCCCCTAGAGCCGCTTTGTAAATAGGGTTGCAGTACGAACCTAGGAACACAACCAGCTTTGTCACTGTAGGTTAATTTCAGCTTTCAAACATTATGAAAAATCATCACCTGCCTTTCCCTCCTCTCTCCTCACTTTAACTTCAGATCACTTCTCCTGGCAAGCGGCTTTGGAGACTTGAGTAAGATGATATACTTTGATCCAAAAGCAAGTTTTATTTTTTTGCAGTTGTTCCCAGAATTCATTCATTGAAGAAGGTCCTATATGCAACCAATATGTTTGTGGTAACTGTTTGCTCCCAAAATAAACAACATAGCAAGAATCCTAGCATTTGAGAGAGGCATTGCTTTCATTATGTAACCCTCTATACACAGCAAAAAGCATACAAAGATTTCAGCCCTGCTTTCCCTGGGTAACTAACAGCTCGACAGACTTTTTCAAGCATGGAAATAATGGGATTTTGACCTGTTGTGCTGCAGTTATTATACTTTTAGATGGATTATTTAGTTTTCCAGGAAAATGTGTATTATTACAGCATCATTCTTAAGGTGGGGAATTGTTCTGCTGGGTTTCCTATAGCCCACTTTCTCAAAATAAAGTGTTAGCAGTGAACAGTCACAAAGCAAAGGAATGAACTCTTAAGTTTTTCTCAGATCTAAAGATTTGAACTGTCCTAAGCCTTGGAACAGACAGAGTTTAGTCTTGGTATTTCTTTCTGAATAAAATACTGAGTAAAAGAATTGCTCTTCCAAAGAAAGGTGCTAAACGATGCCGATGTGAACTCAGAGCCAGAGAGAAAAGAGTCAAAAAGGGTTCACAGACCTTTTTCTCTTCATTTAGGCAGGGGTAACTCTAGTGAAGTTAATAGACTCGCAGTGATGTGGAACTATAGTAAGGTGAGAACTGCCTAACTTAAGACTGAGTAGACGCTATTGCTTTAAACACAGAGTTTACTTCACTAAACAGGCTGCAAATAAACACAAAAACAAAGGGCAAATGAGCCACATTACAAGCAAGCTTGCATGCAGAAAAAGGTAAGTGTAAATTAGATTTGAATATTCATGAGTCACAAATCATTGACAGTTTGAAATAATGCAAAACAGCTTTATAAATGAGGTTAAGGCAAGGGAGACCAAAGAAAGGCATCGCTAAATCAATAGCGATTTGATTGTGCATATACTTGTAAACTGTGGTTACAGTTTTTGTGACATAGGGGAGAAACAGCTCATGTGCAGTGAAGAAGGGGACACATAAATATCCTTTTTGAATGCCTTATATTTTTGCAATTCAGCATGTACTTGGAGACCTGCCATGTACAAAGTGACCAGATATAGTTTTAAAATTTTTCCCCTCAGAGAATTATAGTCTTCTTTGAGTATCTAATCTCCTGCCTTATGTTGCTTAGTATGACCACAAATAGGCAGTTGTCAACAATACCTGAGCAGCAAAACTGTAAACCAGAAAAATTATTTATTTCACTGGACTTCAGGAGAAAGAGCATCTGATAATCAAAGTGCTGTCATAGCCAGTGAAGGTTATCTACTTGTTTCAGAGAACTTTGGTCTCAGAACAGGGAATCAGATGAGTTGCAAGTCTCAGAGTAAATTGCTGGAGCACAGGGATTTAGAAGCATGATAGCTTGAAGGATGGTCAGCTTGACCATTTAAATCAGAGCTTCTGCATTTTTTTCTGGGCTGTAAGCGTCAATAAAGTATTGGATCTGGTGTCTTATTTGTGAGTTCTGTGGGTATTTGAAATTGAATGCTTTAAAATGTTGATAAGAACATGGAACCTGAAGGCAAAACTGCCAGAAGTGATTTGCCTGTTTAAAATTATTCTAGGGTATATGTTTTCCCTAAGGGTTTATATTTTGATTACTTAACACTCACTCTAATGCACTAACTGATTCCCTTTCTTCAATGTCCTTCACACCCAGTGTGGCATCCTTACTCTCTTGCATGACAGATAAAGCTTTGGTGGGTCATTTGAAGCTAAATATATATATTTACCAATACTGATAGCAAAACCAGGCACAAATATCAATCTGGGGATGTTATAGGCTACTCTGGTTCTTTAAGAAGAAGCACGAGATTTCTTGCAGTGCTGCCTTTAAAAGCATCCACTCAACATGAATGAAGCTGGCAATTAGCTCATGTCAAAACATTGTAGAAGCAGAAACCCAGATGTCGAATATCTTAGGAAGGGGATAACCTCATGTCCTCTCCAATCCCCTAGATGAGCTTGTCAGAAGCTGATTTCTCTCATGCCATCATAATATCAAGAGATACCTGTATATGCCATGTTAAAATTCAGAGAGCTCTCTGCAATACAGTCTTTAAATCTGTGTATTCCTCAGCAGGAATAAACAATAGCTAAGTTAGAGACAGAGAGATAGACTCAGGAATGTAAAAGGCCAGATTACCATTTCAGGGATGTTTCACTCTGACATTCAGAATTTGTGGAGAGAGAAATGAATCTCCCTTTAGGAAAAGCAAAAGCGAAAGTTACCTCAGGGGCATAGCAGAGAGCTTGAAATCAACCATCTTGGGTCTCCTTCTGGCTCTCCCGCTGTGACTGGTCAGGTTTAGCAGAGGTGTATTCCACATCACCCTCCATAATCTATAAAATGGAGCTCACAATACTCAGCTTCGACATGAAATTAGTGAGAAACCAGTAGAAACCAGTGTGTGATTGGTACCTCAACTTTGGAATCCTATTAAAACCTCTGTCCTTAGATTACACAATCCTGAAGGTTTTGTTTGTCTGTTTGTAGCCTCTTGCACCCTCAGTAAAGCACAGCAGCTTCTTTTCAAAGAGTAATTCCCATATCTGTGCATTGGGATTTATTGTCCAGAGTGGACGTGCCTGTAAGCAAAGGAAATAAATACCAAAACTTTTCTAGACTTACACTGCACTCATCACAGGGAATTTGCATGCTGCTTAAAAGAAATGTGATTCTCCAGGATGAGTTCAGCTTGGAGTAGCTACTGCATTACTTATGAATGCAGGTCAGTGTTGTTACAGACCGTTCTTCAGTTCAGCAGAAAAATAGCGACAGCCTGGGTCAGGTCAAAGTTTCAAAGGGTTGGGTTATTTTTATTTTCTGGCAAATTAAGAAAAGAAAGAAATCCCTGCAGTTCCCTGAAATATGGGTAATTTTATCAGGATTTTAATTTTTACTTAATTATTGGATTTTTAAAATCTTCTCTGTAGTTTTCTGTGTTTCCAACAAACTGTCTCTACGAGTCATCTGTAAGTCTGTTGATACTGATTTCTGGCCTGTGACTGGAGATACAAACTTTTATAGACCTAATATGTTGTATGTGACCTGAAGCAGGCAATGCAGAGCAGCTCATATCATAGAATCATAGAATCACAGAATGGTTTAGGTTGGAAGGGACCTCAGAGATCATTTATTCCAACCTTCCCACCATGAGCAGGGACACCTCTCAACTAGACTCAGCTGCTCAAGGCCTCATCCAACCTGGCCTTCAACACCCCCAGGCAGGAGGCAGCCACAGCCTCCCTGGGCAGTCTATTGCAGAGTCTCACCACTGAACAACTTTTTCCTAAGATCCAGTTTAAACCTTCTCTCCCTCAGTTTCAAATCATTCTCCTGGGGAGCTTCTAAGCAACCAACACCCCCAAGTCTCTTTCTTCAGAGCTACTCTCATGAGTCCACACGGGAAGTTCCTAAAACATCACTTACATTTCTAATCAACTGTAACACAAACTGCTTCCCTAAAATACATTATGTACCCACAAGTTCCCTATTGCTGACAGAAGAGCACATCTCTGCTCTTGAGGTATATGTGTCCTATGATTTTTTCCTTACAAAATTTAATAAAAAATGCTAATGATTCTGGAATAAAAAGAAAATAATTCTGTAATACACCTTGTGTTTAGAGAAAATCTGGTAATTGCCCAACCATCCTTGTCAATACAGTATTAGATCAGATGTGACCCAGACTTCACATGTGTCAACAAGTGAATTTGTCTCCTTCTGTTATTTCAAATTATAGGAGACAGAGACATAATCCTCACCAACCAATTGGAAAGAAAAATGCTTTACCTTTTGTTGTTTCAATGCCATCTGTTGAAAGAAACCAAACGCCAAGCTTTTTATAAACACAGGGCACTCAAACGGCTTTTTAATTTGGCTTGCATTATTTCAAGGTGAGCAACATGTTTCTATAGCCTCTGACTTCTTTACATGAATTATTATGTACTGCAAGTGACATCTACTGGAGAAAGCAGAGCTAAATGCTGACTTTACAAACTTTTTTTTTTTTTTCCCCCCTTCTTTGCTTTGCTATTAAAAGGGCCTCCACTCCAGGAAATACAGCTGTTGTTTAATACGAAACTTGCATCTCTGCCTACCAAAATGCAGTTAAGTAAGTGCTTTCAGGATAGTTAAAGTGAAACTGTAAGACTGTCCTTTTCATGATACAGGAGGTACAGAAGGTTTTTGCTTTTTGCTTTTTTTTTTTTTTTCTTTTTTTTCCCCTTTATAGAGAAACTGTTAATACCATCAATTGTCTGAGTTTACAGGAAATGACTTCTTGAAAGTAACANTTTTTTTTTTTTTTTTTCCCCTTTATAGAGAAACTGTTAATACCATCAATTGTCTGAGTTTACAGGAAATGACTTCTTGAAAGTAACAACTGTTTGATCACAGTGTGCAGCCATCCTTGGTGCTATAAAATTGCCCAGACTGTTTTATAAAAATACTCACCAAAAGAAATGTGGCTACAGGTTCGTTTCAAGCTTCCATATTGACAGATGTTACATTTAAACAGAAAGTTACATGAAGACCTAATGTAGAACCATACCATTGCCAATAGTATTGACAATATTGCCTCAGAAGTCGACTGCCTGGGTACGTTTAACATTACAGAATCACAGAATGTTAGGGGTTGGAAAGCACCTCCAGAGATCATTCAGACCAACCCCCCTGACAAAGCAGGATCACTCTGGGCACAGGAATGGATTCAGAATGATTTGGAAAGTCTCCAGAGACGGAGAGTCCACCATCCCTCTGGGCAGCCTGTTCCAGTGCTCCATCACCCTTGACATACAGAAGTGTCTCCTCATGCTGAGGTGGAACCTCGTGTGTTCTATCTTGTACACCTTGTTCCTCGTCCTATCATTGGGCAGTGCCAAAAAGAGCCCAACACCTTCATCTTGACACCCACCCCTCAGATATTGATAGACCTTGATCTTCTCCAGACTAAACAGTCCCAGGGCTCTGCTTCTCTCTTCAGAGGAGAGATGATCAAGTCCTTTCACCACCTTTGTAGGAATCTCTCCAGCAGATCCCTGTTTCTCTTGATCTAGGGAGCCCTAAACTGGGCACAGTATTACAGGTGTGGTCTCAGCAGAGCAGAGCAGAGAGGGAGGAGAACCTCTCTAGACCTGCTGCCTGCTTTTCTTAATGCCCCACATGATGCCCGCAAGGGCACGTTGCTGTTCATGGAGAACTTGCTGTCCACCAGGACTCCAAGGTCTTTCTCCATGGAGCAGCTTTCCAGCAGGACAACTCAGTCTGTCCTGGTGCCTGCTGTTATTTCTGCTCCGATACAGTGCTCTGCACTTGTCCTTATTGAACTTCATGCAGTTCACGTTTGCCCAGCTCCCCAACCTTTCCAGATCTAGTTTGTTGTTGGGACACCAACTCACAAATGCCTGCACTATGTTAAAACCCCCTCTAAACCATAACAAAACCCCAGGAACACTGGGAACAATGCAGAAAGCTGTGAACTCATGTATCAGTGTCACTCAGAGCTCCTGTGAATGTCTCTACTTCTTAGAATCACATAATGGTTTGAGTTGGAAGAGACCTCCAAAGGTCACCCAGGACAGCCCCCTCTGTAGCCAGCAGAGGCATCCTCAACTAGATCAGGTTGTCCAGAGCCCTGTTGAACCTCACCTTGACTATCTCCAGGGATGGGGCCTCAACTACCCTCCCTGGGCAACCTGTTTCAGTCTGTGCTGTTCAGCCTTATAGTAAAGAACTTGTTCCTAACACTCAAATATAATATTCTTATTATGGGCTCTTGAATTCTTGCTTACAAGCCCGTTGAAGTCCTTGGCAAAATGAAACATCAAACAATCCAAACTGTTCCTGTTCAATTCCAATACAGTGAAGCCTAAACAACAATTTCAGTCACCTTTAAAAATAACTTTAAAAAATAACTTTTAAAAGTACTTTAAAAATATTTGCATTGTCAAATCCTTTCTAAAACCACTGAGAATTTTGGAAAAATCTCCCTTGTGTAGACCAAACTCTAGGGTTAAAACGCCTATTCCCCACCAAGCGTGGGAAAGAGTTTCTGAGCCAGAGAAAATCAGTTCAGAAATTAAATCAATAGCTAGCAGCCATTTAAGGATTTGTGTATCTAATGCTAATCTTAATTTAGTTGTAATTTCTTCCATCAAATATTTTTCCATTTTATTTTATATGGAAAATTTGGTTTTGAAGGTTAGGCTTGAACACAGTGAGAAGGGTCAGCCTTTTATGCAGCTATCAAAAGGAGATTTGTCTGTTTGGAGCAAGTGCAGGAGGAGTGATACCAATATTTGTTGAAATAAGATTAAGTGGATAATCTGTACGGAACATGTCTGGGCTTGATTGTCCCCTCTAGCACTAAAGACCCTAGGGAAGAGGCCAAAGGATTTCCATATAGAGATGGCTCCTGACTTGTTCCAGTGCAGGGGAGTCTTTCTCTACTCTGTGGCAGAGCAGACACTGGAAACCACTTTCAGACCTGCTGGATTCCAGACTCCAGAATGATCTATGTGGAGGTAGATCTTCTCTGTTCACCTGTGCTCTAGATTCTTGGGACATTGCTCCATCCTTTGGCAATGTTGCTACATCCATATTAATTTCTCAAGCTTCCCTAGCCAGTGAATGTTTCCCACAGGAGCTACAAATGGATGTGAGGAAGCTATGTCTCATGTTTTGTCCCTTCCAATGACTTCCTCTCTACCCTTTCTCTATAGGAGCCCTCAGGTTTCAGGAGTGCTCTTTCAGAGTCCTGAGAGGGTGATACAATAAGTGATGAATAGGAAGAATAACTGAGGTCTGAATATGTAGAGAATTTCACAGAATCACAGAGTTATCAGGGTTAGGAGGGACCTCAAGTATCCTCTAGTTCCAAACACCCTGCTATGGGCAGGGACACTTTCCACTAGATCAGGTTGCCCAGAGCCACATCTAGCCTGGCCTTAAAAACATGTAGGGATGAGATTTCCACCACCTCCCTGGGCAATCTATGCCAATGTCTCACCATATATATGCCGAAGAACTTCTTTCTAACATCTCATCTAAATTTGCCCTCCTCTAGCTTAGATCCATTCCCTCTAGTCCTATCACTACTTGACATCCTAAAACTGATTTTCATCTTCAGTCTTGGAAAGCTAGCAAGGGTTCTAGAGTTTTGAGGTACAATGCTTGGAAGATTATGATACATTGATTTTAAAGGATGAATGTTGCCTGTTAGAACTAGTGCTCTCTGAACAGGTAGTATGCAGAGCTGCAATGGGTTTAGCTAACTGAACTGGACCTCAATCTGTGGCTTCAGAAAGTAATCCATAGTTTACAATATTGTGTCTAATCTAAGTGCTCATTAGTGGCAATTGCCAGAAATTAGTTCCTGCTGTCTGTATCATTTGAGATCTGTCACTTCACAGCAGAGGCTGAGCTGCTCAAACAGGCTTCCACTTCTGACCTAAACCAAGCTTTTCAAACGTTAAAATTAAAACTTACTATCATCTCCTAAACAGTGCTTGCCAAATGCCTTACAAATGTCTAAAATAGACAGACGTTTTTAGAACTTGAAAGGGGTACATAGTCTAAAAAAACAGGCCTACACAATAATCTCACTTTTTTTTCTGCAAAAAGGTTCCAATCACTTTTTTGTTTCAGTAATTTAATTTTCCTTATTTTCTCTAACAACTGCTAAATACAGCAGCAGTGAGAATAGAGATTGCCCACTGGAGAATCAGCTCTGATCAGACTCTGCTTTTACAGTTTGGGGCATTTATATTCATGTCAGTGAGGCGTAAAGTGGTGGGGAAAAAAACAAAAAAGAGGTGAAGCAGAACTACATATCCTGCTTTGGTACTAGGCACCTCTTCAGAATGATTGTGATGTGCATGCTAGCCATCAGAAAGGAGAATCACAGAATTATCAGGCTTGGAAGGAACCTCAAGGATCATCTAGCTCCAACCCCCCTGCCATGGACAGGGACACTTTCCATTAGATCAGGTTGCCCAGAGCCACATCCAGCCTGGCCTTAAAATCCTCCAGGGATGTGGCTTCCACCACCTCCCTGGGCAACCTGTTCTAGTGTCTCACCACCCTCATGGTGAACAACTTCTTCCTAAGGTCTAATCTAAATCTGCCCTCCTCTAGCCTGGATCCATTCCCCCCAGTCCTTTCACTACCTGACACCTCAAGAAGTCCCTCCCCAGCCCTCTTGTAGCTCCCTTCAGATACTGGAAGGCAACAATAAGGTCTGCTCAGAGTCTTCTATTCTCCAGACTGAACAACCCCAGTCTGATCTCCTAGGAGAGGTTCTTCAGCCCTCTGATCACCCTTGTGGCACTTCTGTGGACATGTTCCAGCGTGTCCAGATCTATCTTGTAATAGGGGCTCCAGAATTGGACACGGTACTCCATGTGAGGTCTCATGAGAGCAGTGTAGAGAGGGACAATGTGTCCAGAGAAGGAGCTATTTGAGGAATGAATCTTTGAAAACCACCTCCATGATGGGAAAAAAAGAGAAATAATTTCAACATGTGAAAAATAACATTCTATATATTTCCTCATGACCCTAGACTTTAGGCATGCAGACTTTGATCGTTTCAGGGATCTGCTGGCCAAAGTAGCATGGGACGAAGTCCTAGAGGGAAGAGGGGCTCAGGACAGTTGGACAGTATTAAAGGATCACCTCCTCTGTGTCCAGGAGCAATGTATACCAACAAAGAGGAAAGCAGGGAAGAATGCCAGGAGGCCTGCCTGGCTAAGCAAAAAGCTCCTGGACATGCTGTCACACAAAAAGAGACTCTACAAGGAGTGGAAGAAAGCACAGCTAGAATGGTGGGGATATAAGGAAGCTGCCCAAGCAGCCACAGATCTGGTTAGGAAAGCACAGTTTGAATTGAATCTAGCCAGGGAGGTCAAAGAGAACACCAAGAATTTCTACAGGTGTATTAATGGTAAAAAGAAGACTAGGGAAGGTGTGGGAACCCTCAGAAAGGAAACAGGTGAAATGGTCACAAATGACATAGAAAAGGCTGAGGTTCTAAATGACTTCTTTACCTCAGTCTTCACTGCAAAGGCCTCCAGCCACACTCCTGAAGTCATGGAAGATAATGGCAGGGACTGGAAGAGCTGCCCATCATAAGTGAGGATCAGGTTTGTGATCACGTGAAGACCCTCAAAGTGTTCAAGTCCATGGGACCTGATGGGATACACCCACAGGTACTGAGAGAACTGGCAGATGAGGTTGCTAAACCCCTCTCTATTATATTCCAAAAGTCCTGGCAGTCTGGTGAAGTCCCCACTGACTGGAAAAGGGGAAACATAACTCCCATTTTCAAAAAGGTAGGAAGGAAGAGCCAGGGAACTACAGGCCAGTCAGTCTCACCTCTGTGCCTGGTAAGACCACGGAGGAGATGCTCCTGGAGGCACTACGGAGACAGGAGAATAGTGAAGAGGTGATTAGGTCCAATCAGCATGGCTTCACCAAGGGCAGATCCTGCCTGACAAACCTGGTGGCCTTCTATGAACAGGTCACAACATTAATAGATGAGGGGTGAGCAACTGATGTCATTTACCTGGACCTGAGCAAAGCCTTT
>VWZI01010180.1:622870-655370 GCA_013396835.1 Psilopogon haemacephalus
CACAAAACTGGGAGGGGTGGCTGACACACCTAAAGGCTGTGGTGCCATCCAGCATGACCTGGACAAGCTGGAGAGCTGGACAGATAATAACCTCAGCTTGTACCAAAATGCAGCACCTGTGGCACCTGATAGAGAAGGACTGGAGCTTCACATTTGCCTCACCAAGGGCCTAGGAAACTAATGCAGAAGTCAGAAGTTGTAGTCTGGTTTCTGCCCCCAGTGCAGCCTCTCTCCAAAGTAATTTCTAGATATTTGAAAGCTAATGTAGCATTTGATTAATATCATGATAACCAATCCTTCCTCCCTTCCTCCCTTCCTCCCTCCCTTCCTCTCTCCCTTCCTCCCTTCCTTCCTCCTTCCCTCTTTCTTTTTCTTTGTAATTTTATTTTTCTTTCTCTCTTTCTCTCTCTCTTTCTCTCTTTTCTGTCTTAATTTATTTCTTGTTTTCTTGCTTATTTCCCCCCACACACCTTTTTAATTACCTTTTTTTTCCCCCATTACTATAAGGTATTTTTAAACAGTTCTAAATAATCATTTGCACCTGCCTTTTCAATGCTGTATTCCTCTCAGATCTGTTCAAAGCTGGTGCTGGCAGTGTATACTTGTGTGTCTCCTGCAGCAGAGGTCAGCCATTCTAAGCATAAGATATATGAGATAAATGAGGAGGTTTTGAATGTTGCATAGCAGGGCTGGTCCAGAGCCATGAGATCCTGAGGAAGGTAGTGTTTCCCAGGTCTTAGCTCCTACTGAGTTCTGAAATCTGCAAGAACTGAGAGCCCCTAATTCAAACAGAGACTAGATGGGAATTAAAATGCTATCGCTCATGATAGGCTGCTGGCTGTTCTGCTTCTGGGTGGGACTGTAGTTTGTTTGTATATAAGAAAATAAGTTATACTGTGTCCACTACTACTTTGATCACTGTCATCAAATCATTCATTATCTATAAGAAAAAAAGTATTTCCTAGAACTTTTTTTTTTTTTTTTTTGTTTTAATTAGGAAGTTGTTGAGAGTTTTCAGAGACTGCAAGGATATTTCACTGGGTAAAATTTCCTATACATAATTCCTGATTAGCATCCCCACAATGCAAATTTTCTGCCTAGATTTCTTGGATAGATTTGTGAAGAGCTGCTCTTCCTCTTTCTAAATTCAATATGGTAGCTTACTGCTGACTTCTGCACCATTACTCCCTCTCATGATTTATCATTTAATATACTGATCAATAAGCATGCAAAGTTCCCCCCCCCACACACACCTTTTTAATAATTTTGGAGTAGATAATGCTATTTTTAGTGTATACTATCCACTGCTTGTCCTTTAGCTTTCCTTTCTTTCCTAACAGGCTATAGCCAGTGATTTCAACATTCCAGTGTTATGATTCATTCTATTGGATGTGGCACTAATCATATATAATTGCTCTCTATAAATTAATGTATCTAACACACTTTGTTTATTACTCAGACTAGCACTGGCAACTAAATTTAATTTTTTATTATTATATATTTTTTTTAATGTCTCTTGGTGCCTTAATTCTTTACACCCATGCTGATTTGAATGAAAGTTGCATGTCTGAGCATATATACTGTGTTTTAGCCGTGGGCAACATCCCTTGAGATGCTAATGTAAAGCCTTCCTAGCTACTTCAGCTGGTTTGACACAACATGGAAGACCAGGAGTCTGTCTGTGTGCTGTCTGTATTGGACAGGCTTCCATAGTTACTCAGCTGTTTTCTAGCACATTATTTTTAGAAGCTGGATTAGATGTTATCATAATATCATTAGAGGATTATCATTAATTCAAGAGCAGGGAGTTTTCCTTATCGAGAAACAGTCATGCAGGAGTTATGAAAGCTCTGTGATATTATGTTGGTCAACACACAGAGGTTTTTTTAGATGCTTTCAATTCCTGTAAAAACAGTATGGCACTAATGAAAAGGTTGGGGGTGGGATGGTGAAAAGGAAACCCAGAAGTCTAATACTGAAAGGCAACAATGGATTTGGCTCTTGACACTTTGAAGGATATGCTCTGAGTTTTAGTATATTACAAGAGGAGCACAAATATGCTGAAACATGCTCAAACATATCTATAGATGAACATACAGAGTTTTCTAGCTTCCAGGCTGCCAGCATTCTCACTAGTTGGCTCCATCCTAAGACAGCTTTACATTGTTAAAGCTTTCCAAGTTTATAAATATCTTGGAATCCATGATGTCCTGCCAAATTCCTTCATTTTCATTCTAGGCATCGGTGGTTTCTGGCATAAAGTTGGGTGTATGAACCGAGGGTCTGTCTACACATATGTAGGTATCCATACTCTCCTACCATCTATCCTTATACATGCCGCGGTAATGATGCACTGTGAGCAGCCCCAGCTTCTCTGAAAGCATGGCCGAGATGTATTCATTCTGCAGCTTGAGTGCCACTTGCTAGGAGTACCTCGGCTGATCTATAAATAGTTCATTAGCAGGCTTTTGTTTACCTGTTTCTGTATGTTCTGGCACTTCTACCTGTTTACTCTCTATTTAATTTTCTTATTTTCCAGAATTTTATAGCCATGCTGTTTTCTTCCTGCCTCTTGTTCGATCTTTCATTTCTCATGAGCACTCTTCAAGTACAGGCACAGCAAATCTCTGCCAAACCAAAGATTACCTTCTCACATGCACTTGGAGAACTGGATGAGCACATCAGGACTCTTGTTCATTTCTGGAGGTGATGCTCATATCAACCTGATTATTGCTGGCCAGTGCAATACACTACTCATCTTCCTTGCTCTGCTACTTCACAGAATATTGTGTGGCACCAGTAACACCACTTTTCTGCTATTAAATGCTCCCTGTCTAGTTCAGCATTTCCTCAGAGCACTTTTTCTGATCAGAGACAGGATGCTTTTCAAGCATCCAAACAGGTCCATGTCCTCAGCTGACAATCTAGATGTTCATTCTGTTCATTGACACACAGCCTCGTCTCCCACAATCCTTCTGCATGCATGTGGACAAAGACTTTGTTTCTTCTGTTTTTATTAATTCTGAACATTCTACTGACTTCAAGTCCTTCATATTTTGGCTAACTAAAAATTATAAAAATAACAATAATAAAAGCAATAGCTCAGACAGGTTTGTATACTGGAAAGAGTGGGTTTTTTAAGGACATAATCTTATATTCACAGAATCACAGACTCACTTAATCTTATATTCATGTCCCAAACAGTGGACTTTTTTTTCCTTAATATTTTTTTTTCTTTCTTGTAACTCTTTCCTTGAATTGAGGTTCACCTAGGAACAACCATGAGGGTGAAGCTCAGCACTGACCCTTCTTAATGTCAAAGATGATGCAATTGCAAAAAACACCAGGAAATGATGAGAACTAGAGGTAACTCTCTGAGCAGAAGTGGCATGAAACACAGAAAGGTTGATGTGTTTAGACATAAGAGCAGTGTGGCCAGGAGGTTAAGAAAGGTGAGTCTTCAACATTACTCTGTTCTTGTGAGACTCCACCAGGTGTTGCCAGCATAAGAAGGACACAGAGCTGCTGGAGTGAGTCCAGAGGAGGCCACAGAGATGACCCAAAGGCTTCAGCAGCTCTGCTGTGAGGATAGACTGAGGGACATGGCGGTGTTCAGCCTGGAGAAGAGAAGACTCCAAGGGTACCTTAGACCTGTCTGCCAATAATAGAAGTGAGACTGCAGGAAGGCTGCAGAAGGACTTTTCATCAGGGTGTCTAGAGACAGGACAAGGCAGAATGGTTTGAAGCTGAGGCAGAGCAGGGTTAGACTGGAGCTGAGGAAGAAGTTCTTCAGTACAAGGGTGGTGAGACTCTTGAATATGCTGCCTAAGAAGGTTGTGCCTGCCTCCTTCCTGGGGCTGTTCAAGGCCAGCTGGATGATGCCTTGAAGCAGCTGAGTCTAGTTGAGAGGTGTCCCTGCCCATGGTGGGAATGTTGCAGGAGATGATCTTTATGGTCCCTTCCAACCTAAACAACTCAATGATTCTGTGATAATACAAATTCAGGACAGTCAGCTGGGTTGTGTCTGAAGAGTAAGAATACACTGAGGTCTCAAAGCGTTTCGTTAGTGATCTGCTTGAGTTATTACACTGATTTTTGTGAATTTGTAAAAAAGTCCTTTCCTTTCCCTGGTAATAATGACCTTTCAGATGAAGACACATATAAGTGAAGAAATTTAGGTTAATTCAAAGTGAACATCTTCAAACACAGCACTTGTTTAATCCAAAGCCCATAAGCATGTAGCATCTGCATCTGGATGAACTAATATAAAATTGCTTTCAACAGGTCTTCACAAAACAACTGCTCCAAAATAAAAGCTTGTAATTGCTAGAAACTTAAAATACATCCAGCAAAAATAAATTATGAAAAAAAAAAGATGAGAGAGAGAGAGAGAGAAGAGCACAGCCGTCAAATATAATTAATTAAGCATCACGTATCTTTCCCATCTATTACTCATCACCATCAACCTGTGTTGACAGGATGTGGGCACAGATGGCAGCCAACCTACCCTTTGCTTGCCTTGAGCCTAAGCCATGGTGGATGCAAGATTAAGAAAGGCTGCATTCAGGTTACCTGAACTGGACTAGCAAGCTCAATGTCCTGAGCCCACCCCATGGCTGTTTGGTTAGCACTAACCTCGCTAGCCTGAGTGTTACAAAGTGGCTCCCAACCATTTAGAATGCCTTTGTCACTTTGGCATTGAACAGATCCTGCCAGTGGTATTGTGTTCCCAACTACCTATATGTGCCTTTTCCAAACAATTCCTATACTATTAGTCCTAAAAGGATGGAAAATGTTTCTCTTGTTTCTCTGTCCTCTTTCTCTTGTTTCTCTGTCCCCTTTCTCTTGTTTCTCTGCCTCATTTTCCTCACCCACCTAAAGCTGAGTGGTCAGTGAAAGCCCTTCATTGACTAGGGTAGGTTATGGTTCATGTCCCAAGGTAAACCTTCTGACATTTTGGAAGAAAATAAAAAATAAGAGAAGAAGAAAATAAACTCCCCAGCCCCAAATGTTCTTCAGACATTTGTGCTTTATAAACATCAACCTTCAGAGGTCTTCATTTGATCTGTAGTATTTCAGGCACCTATTAAAAGCCACAATTCAATAGCATGATCAATCTAAACATGCAGAGGCTGGTGAAGTAGGTTATAGAGGATGCATTTATATTTCGCCAACAGCATTTCACTACTTTTTCTGCTGTATTTTTAGGTTGTGAAGAGTTTCCTCCATTTGGAGTAATAGTTTCACTAATCTTATTCATTAGTTCTAGTTTGCTATCAGTGGAAGTATATTAAACTTGTAATCGGATGTGTTGGCATCTATTATAAAGCTTCCATGATATATACACATAATATCCCTACATATATATATGTATCTGTAGGAGAAGGGTTTCTTATCATCGTCAGGTTGAGTTCATGTTCACCCAGGGATTACTCCATCTGATGGAGAAGCAAAGAGACTTCAATGTTTAATTCTTCATTAATCTTTTCCTTGCTGTAATGAGCAAAAGTGTAAATATTAACACCTTTGATTTTCAAGCCTTAGTTGAAGCTATCACCCAGAAATTCACTTTTATAAAGGCAACATACTGAACTACTTTGCCCTTAGTGAATAACTTGACTTGAATCTTTGATTTGTTCCTATTTTAGTTTCCAAGATTTCTGCTCCTGAAATATTTTTCACCATAGCCTTGTTCCTTTTCTTACACTAAAGCCTGATCTTTGAAATACCATCTCCCAAAGAATTCAAAGTTAATGGATTAATTTTTGTTATTATTTGTTGTTTGCGTAGTTTTCTCATTATAAATTATTTGTTGCAGCCTTTGTATTGTTTTTCTGCTTGTAATTGACAGCTTTATAATACCTAGGGGCACATTTGAGGTCTCTTTCTCTTTTCAAACACTCTTCTCTATCCACAGCAGTGGCTGTTTCCCTTTGTTTCTTTGCTGTCTGCAGAGAGCAGATCAGAGGGTGTTACTGGATGTGGTAGCATATTACATTCTCTTGCAACTAGCAGTTTACTTAAGCTATGTAACTAAGTGTCCTGTAAAAGCAAGATGCAACTGCCCTGGCAAATCTGAGGCTTTCATAAATCATGAGCAAAACTTTTAAGGTTGTGAAAACCTGAAATATTTGTATCCACTTTTTAATTGTTGATGTGCTGATGTCAAGCTACCATGCAGTGTATTTTTAGTAGCTCTCCCAATGACTAGTTATGTGTAGAAATAAGAAGCAAGTGGTATCACTTCTGGCAGAACTGGAGTGAATTAGAAATTTTTTTCCAAGGCATTTAAAAATATTCACTTTTTCTTAACCTCCTTTAAATCTACCATTTTGCTTTATTTTGCAACTGTAGGGATTTAATGCATGATGCCTACATATGTGTACATAGTATTCTCTACCTTTTGTCTTTAATATTCCTTGGGTTTTAATTATTAAAGATAAGTATTTGAATTATAAATATTCTAGTTATACAGGAATAGGCAAAGCAGGCACATGCCCTCAGGCAAGATTCTTCCATTATCCATAATCCTTCTGCCTCCTGCCTCCATTTCTCTACCTCCTATCTTTATGTCGTCTCAAAAAACACAGAGGCATTCTTTTAAACTAACCTTCTCCTCCCCACTTAAACCACAGAAATCCCTTCTCAATATGTATAGGGGCCTTTTCCTTGAAGTGGGATGTCATACTTGTCCTAAATATAATAAAGTGCTATCTTCAAGGCATTTCTGCATCCAAAACACTCCCCAGAAACCTGCCTAGTCCTCCCATCTAACCAGTCTGAATGTCACAAATCATAGCACAGAAGCTGCTTTATAGTGAATCATTAACATTGTCAGGAATGAGTTGGCAAGGGAGGAAAAAGAAAAAGAAAAAAAAAAAAAAAGAAAAAAAGAAAAAGAAGAAGAAGCTTTCCATTAAAGAACTGAGGGAGAATATACAAATGACAGCATTGTCATTCCCCTTACATTGTTTTATAAAGTGCACGACTGATTAGGAAGAGTTTCTTATAGAATATATATATCCGCTGTTTATGCATACATGACAATTTGGTTTTCATCCTGTACTGTTTATAAGTGTGTGTGTGTGTGTACTTGAGATAAAACTGTCCTACTTTAGGGGGCTGAATTAGAAGAGTAGCAGTTTGATTACGTGCAAAGGCTGTCTAGCCCTAACAATTATATTTGGAAACCAAGGGTACAGAAATGCAAGCTGTATGTGGAAGATGGTTTTAATCTGCATCAAGATTAATAAAGATATTTCAGACTCCTCTTAGGCAGTACCTGAAAAGGTCCTTTAGGATAATCTTGCTTCAGTGTGGAGATGCTGTTAGCTGATTACAGCTTGGAGGTTTGTAACTCCAGCCTAGATGTTTTCTTGTCAATTTTCCTGTTTGGCACAGCTTGAACGGGATAATATACACTTATAACATGTAATACAATTAGTTCTCTTTTGAGCATCAAATATTGCAAAGAAAGTCATTTTGATCAATACATGTGATGCTTTTTATATAAAACCCTAATATATTTGTGTTGTAAATTAGGTTTTTTTCCTTTTTTTTTCTTTTTCTTTTTCTTTCCCCCTTCATATCTTAAAAGACAATTGCATGGAATTATACATGGCTTTGTTGTTCACGGAGATAAAAACGTGTCAAGCCATCAGTGGCAAAAAAATGTGTGAGGATATACAGTATGCACCTCAAAAAAAAGGGAAGATTGATTTTCAAAGCAGAAGTTAATTTGCTTTGACAACACTGGTATCTTCCTTTAAATAGTTGTAAATACTAATGAAAAGCATGCAAAGCAGACAGTACCCCTCAGCATTTCACATGCTCTCACACAAGTTTTGTGTGCTTTTCTCTTTCTTAGGTGGTCATGGGTGCAATTAGGTCATTCCTGTGGTGCAAACCTAGAGTATTTAAGCTATGTCGATTAAGTTTGGGTTTTACGCTCATGCCATTGAGCTCAGGATCTGTGTGTACACTGCATATTAATTGCTTCCCAAAACCAACAATTCCCTAAACTTCCAGTCTCCTACTGATATTTAGGTGTGGTTTGAGTGACAGCATTACACAGAGCAGAGGGAATCTATTTTTTTCTCCTCTCAAATAGGTTGATTGTGCATGAGCTCCTTCAGACAGAACAATTTGCATGGTGTCCATCAACACACAAACTACTTCCTTCACAGGGGAACTGCCAGGAATATATAGCACTGGGAACGTTGTGATATCTAAGACGTGGCAGTCTAATCATGCTAATACTTACATGATGTTGCCTCTATAATCACTACAGCTTGTCCCAAGCCACATTTGGGGAGCTGGATTAAAAGAACACTTTCTGCTGGTGTGGTGGAAGGCAGTTTGAAAGAGAAGTAAGATATGAAGAGCAGCAATAATGTTGATGAAAATAACAGCACAGGAGCAGGTTTTTTGCTTTCAGCATTATTCACATCTTCCTTCAGGACATCTTTGCAGGAAGTAAAGGCTTGAGCCAATGGCTACCACAGTGACTGTGGTATTCTTCAAATAGTGTATGTGGTCCTGAGAACCACCCTTACAGAGAACCAGTGTGAGGTAGATGTTACCTGCTTGTTCCTTATATGAATACATCTTTTTTCACAGGAGATGAAACTACTAGAGGCAAAGCCATTAAAGAGAGGCATTTTATCAGGCAGTGAGACTTTAAATATAAATATATATCAGCAAAGGAAAGGAGACAGAACAGGATCTCAAACTCCATTGATTCTCTGAGACACTAAAAGAGGCAGTCGGAAGAATTCTAACTTAAACAGGCAGTATGATTTTCCCCCTATGCTGACATACTGCTTGCTTGATCAAGAAAAAGAAAGGGGGGGTGGGGAAAAGCACCCAAATGTGATATACTGACTGTGGGTAGGAAAACTCTGCCGGATAGGTAAAAAACAGTGCATACTTATCTGGGTTTTTTATACACACACACACAATCAGGTAGAGATAATTTAGTTAGCGAGAAATTATAAATGTAAATAAATTAGTGGAAGGGCAGCCCAATGAAATATCTGTTACATCATCTAGAGAAAATACACGTGTGTGTGTTATATATATGCACAAAAAACTTTAAAAAAAAAAAAGAGAAAGTGGCAATGTTAATGTGATACCATTTTCTGTATGTGCCCAGAAGAAACCATAAAAATATTTCACTCCAGGAAAGTGGCAGAGGAGTTTAATTTCTCTTTGAGATTGGTCCTGAGTCCAAGGTGAATTTTATCAGAAAGCTGTTAACACAGTGAATGCAGTCAGGTTATCAGGAAGATAAGCAAGTTGGGTATTGGAGTTCACTGCTTATTCCCACCACAGCCTGACCCAAAGAGGACCAAACATCCTCAGCTCTCACTTGAAAACACTGTCCAGGTTAAATACAAGAATCTGAACTGTTTTTCATTTTGCACACCAGAACGTTATCAGCAGCAATTACCTAAATGTCCAAAAGAAAACTGGAAGGAAATACTAGTCAAGAAAGTGTGCTGTAAGTACACGAACAACCCCTTCCCTCTCAGCAATTCTGCATCAATGAAAAATGCAGGACTGAGCCTTGAGTTTTCATCCACATGTAAAATATTTCCCAGTCATTGCATAACACATGGAAAGAATAACCATACATGCCCACATCTTCATGCTTACACGTTCTTCTCCCCTTCTCAATATTGTCACGAAGAGGCAGATGATAAAAATGAGTAATAGGTGTCAGTAGTAAGAAGGAAAATATTGTAAACACATGAAAACATATGGCTCAGGAATCCACTGGAAAAACATACCCAGTAACTAGCATCAGACAAACTCTGACTAATGTGCAAGAGGCACCAGCAGTGCACTGGAGCAAGAAGACAAGAGGCAGAGAACGGAAAGAAAACTATGTCAAAAGGTGTCACTCCTGTCTGGACACCTAATCCAACAGCTGAGTACTAGAACCCACACATACAGGACAGCCTCTATTGAGGCATCTTGCAGTGAGATGGAAACACTTCTGTGCACATCAGTTACCAAGTGATGGAAAATCTGAATGAAACCAAGACTGGAGAGTGACTCAAGAGTGGATTTAGAATTCAAAAGGAGGGAGAAATGCTGGATGAAGATGCATCTGTGAAAAGAGGGGTATGGGCAGGGATCAGAATGGACAGAAGGAACAAAAATGCATCTGTTCCTCATCTATCTGCTATGTTCTCTCTTTTTAGGATGCAAGTTGTCCAGAAGAGCAGAGGTTGTTTCTGCTTTTGCTCTGTGCGGTGCCTAGCGCTGTATTATACACAGCATAGCTTAAGCAGACATCAGTTACAGCTCATGCTTTTCCATGGAATCATTTCTAAGGCAATTCCATATTTTCTTAGGAAAGCTTTTAATTAACCCTTTTACCTTGATATGCTGAAATTTATGATTTTAAAAAATGACAAGATTCGGTCTGATAAGATAATATTAATTACTGTAGTCACAGATTTTTACTGAATCCATATTTATTGTTGACTTGTTTTGAGATAAAAGCAAGTGTTACAGTTTTGGAATCTTCCATCAGAAAAGAATCAGTCTACTGCTTCTTTAAAAAGCCTGCCCTTGAAAGATTTCTTTCTAAAACACTTAGCTGATTTTTTATGTCTTTGTGTATAAGCTGACACATGTTAGAAATATTCTTTATTTGGTACTTATTCAGTGGGGCTTTATGGGAAGATGATATGGGAGACACCAACAGAAGCCATATGATATCACTCATTTACCAGCTAAAGTTTACATGCTGTGTGGAAAAGTAGCCTGAATGCAGTCAAAGTGTATGTTGTATACTGTGTGCTGTGCACAATAAGTAAAAAATCTTGCTGTGGAAGCAAAGGAAAAGTACTTCTCTGCATTTTTTAATGGCAAGAAACAAAGACTCTCACCGTGCCACTTCTCTGAGTGTGAGGCTGACCTAAAACGTATTTTTGCAGGGAAAGCTGCCAACTTATTGCCAGAGACAATTAGTAAGAAAAAATGTGAAGCTTTGTCACTGAGATGAAGACACTAACAGTGGAAAGAACTGGGAAAAAAAAAGAAAACAACCCCCCTATAAATATATGTGTATATATATATATAAATAAATGTGATTGTCTCCTTTAATTATTGGTTTCTCCCTTTACCTAAGAGAATTAATACCTGCTCAGTTACTTTTGTGAAAATTGGTAGTTCTGATTCTCAATGTCTGCCACCATTTTATTCTAATTTGTTTTTAGGCAATCCTCCATCATTTAACTTCTGCTTTCCATTTCAAATCTAAATGATTCTAAGGATATACAGAGCATCTTTTTTTTTCTTCTTCCCAGAACTTAACCTCCTACAGACATGACCTAACCACTATCTGCTTATTTAAATAAGGATCATGAGTTAAAAAAATCACTCACAGTGATGTCAAACTTACTGAAATCAGACAGAACTGTAAGATACTTAATAACTATGTAAGGCTTAGCAGAAGTAGAACTGTTATAACACACAAAGATAAAAGAGTGAAATTTCTTGTAATGTATAAAGTACATGCAGGAGCAAATGAGCCCTCACTTATCCGTTATCTGTTATTCTCTTTTGGGATATCATTTCCAGTCAAGCCACAAACTTAGTCCTGACTGTTCACTTGTTGCACTCTCAGGTAAAAGCTTTTGTATTGAGTCGAATTTGATTTTCTATATACAATGGCAGAATTCTGTAAAATTTATCAGAAGGAGTTTGACACCCCACTTCCCATTGAAGTTTGATATGTTTGTGTAGTTGACACCAATTATATCATTAGCAAAGTCATTAGCAGGCATTCAGAGTGAAAAACGACAGAGTAGCAGAAGAATTTAGGAGCACAGACATCTTTTTTGATGCAAGGGTGCAGGGTTCAGAAAGAGGCAGTGTGCCTCCTCAAGCAGGAGAGAAGCACTGGTTGCTCCTGCTTCTTTTTCTTTCCTTTCCCATAGGAACAGTGAGGCAGAGCAGAGGAGGCCAGAGAATCTGGCCCATGGCATGTTACTGCCTCGTTCAGATATGATATCCATGTCTAGTCCCTTCATTACCTCATTCCAACTACATCAAGAAGTCGTCAATGTAAATTACTAAATGAAGAAAGCTATGTGGTCTTGCAAGTTAAACAAAATTACTCGCAGGGATGTTGCATCAGCCACTCATTGACCAGCACACATTGTTCTCTCAAAGAAGGTATTTGGATGAATCTCTTACCAAACTGTAAAATGTAACAAAGATTAGTAAAGTCCAGAAAGTTGCCCTTGGCAAAAGTTGCCTTTTTAGCCTCACTCTGGTTTTATTGTTTGCAAAAGGACCCTCATCTCAGATGCAGCATCTGTTTTTCAGTAAAATCCTGCTTTTTACCCAATTTTCCAGCTGGATTGACTGAGGCAAAAGGAGGTCAAGTGACTTGCCAAGGTCAGATGGCAATCCAGTGCTTTACCAAGGATTAGAATTTAGGAACCTCCTGATTAATAGAACAAATAACCTCCATGCACCAAATCCCCATGGGATGGGCAAGTCACAGAACTGGGTAGGATTAACCAGAAAGGACTTGTCTGCTTGGGTAAGCAAAATATAACCAGCACCAAGGAAATACAAACATTTTCAAGTTGCTGAGGCATAATTCTAGGAACCATTTACATGTGTGTGCTTGTGCAGTTTGTGGAGGTCTTTAAAAGACCAGTAAAGCATGAAGTTAATATTCGAGATGTCTGCATTAAATAACACACACACTTTGTTTTATTAAAAAGTAGAGTAACCCATCTCAATCCACTGGTATGAGAGATTTGCACCACGCAAAGCCCTGCTTCCTAATAAAAGGGTGCAAGTAAACAAACATTCCAGTCATGCCTTATGTCCCAGCAGCAGTGCCTTTTAAACAAATCTTACTAGTTACAGAGCAAAAATGGAAACTGTCTGCTTTGATTTAAATCTGCCCTTGAGCAATTTCCACGAGTTAAGGCAGCAGAAGTACAAAACCGGGAACAAATAAACAAACAAACAAAGAAACTTGAGCTCTCTTCTTACAACTGAAGCACCACCAGTTTCCAAAAGGCAATCATGGAACTGTCCATTCTTGCACCACAATTAAGAGCAGCTCACAATAGAGGCCAACGGCTCCACCCCGGCAAAGGGAGAGGGCGTTGAAATGCTAATTGCACACAAAACTTCAGTGGTGCTGGTGATTAATATACTTATTGTTATTGTTAAAATTGGAATGACAAAGAGTATAATATAGCAGTGCTTTTGTGTCCTCTGGCTGTTCAAAAGTGTCTCCTTGCACTTTCTTTGGGTGCCAGAATTACTCAGCTTCATTTTACGGTTTTCACTTGTATTGAATAGACAGGAGACGTGGAGGAACAGCTCTTGGAGTACTCGAAACAGTGCAAAATAGGTGAGAATTTTTTTTTTTTTTTTCCCCCCCCTTAGGAAACCTGCAGTGGGTAGTACAGAGGGAACTCTTAGGATATATTCTGTTAGGTGAAAGAAAAATGGAAGTAGACCTAGAATTGATTCTAATCAACAGGGTCCTGGTTTCTTACCTTGTAACCTCAGTCACAATCCTTTACTCAGTCCTATAAACTACCAAGATTTCCACCATGACCCGTCAAGAAACTTCCATGTACGTTTAAGAAGATGAACCTTCAAATGGCTGTTACTTAACTTTGAATATTTACAGAAAACATTTTTCTGAGTAAAGAAAAGACAGTTTGTATTTCAGAGTCTAGCTTTCAGTCTAATTGCCATATTAAAAAAAAAAAAAAAAGAATCAAGGGAAAGGTTCATACCCTCTGTAAAACAGATTCCACAGTCATTCCTGAAAGATTCATGAGAACAGCCACCAAGGTAACTATTTACAGACCTTTGCTAGAATGGATCTGCTTATAATCCTGACTCATCAGAGGTGAGGATGACTATGTGGTGAGTAGAGTATCTAGTCTAAGGTAGTTGAATTTCACTACAGTATCTAGTGTAGCTTAATGTTATCTCAAGAGTAGGCAGCTCATTGTTATACTCACATGACTTAACATTAGCATAAACTAATATAAGAAATTGTTAAGACAAAGAAGGCTGAAATAAATCATAAGCTATTTTGGGAGTGGAGATTCAGCCTCTCTATCAGAAGATTTCAAGCTGCTCATCTCAGCCTTAAATGTCCATTGCCCATTGCAGTAGTCAGTGGCTGTTTATAATCTGACATTAAAAGCACTGACTGTACTTTAAAACCAACCAAAGAAAACAAACAAAATACACCTGTAATATACCCAGGACACTGTAATACAGCACCTGTACCAAGGTTCTCCATGACTTTTTGACATCTAATAATTGCCAGATTGAGAACAAGGAACATCAAAGTGGGACAAAGGATTATTGATATCACTCAACTGGATGCATAGATGTGAAGGAGCAGAAGAAGGAGGATGAGGAAGAAGATAACAAAGAGGAAGAGTACCTAAGAGTCCAGGAAACATAGCTCCAGGGAACTGCAGCATCGAGGAGCAGAGCCTGCCGGAATTAGCCTTAAGCAGGTAATTTGGAGCCAATTTGAGCTTTTAAAAGCTGATTCATCCAAGCAGGGCTATATCATAACAAGCTTAGCAGAGGTATCTCACAGAAGGTAGCATCAATTTGTGTAAGTCAGGACCTGCTCAGAACTTCACTTACTCTCCTCAGATGCTGGAAGAGTGAGGTCTTTTTAAATAACTGTTGTTCATTTACTTCCTCAGACTACTGAATTAAAATGATGCAAAGAGCACAGCAAAACATCAGTAATCTGCCCCCCTCCCCCAGCACTGTTACATGGCAGTTTGGTTTTACACTCTTTTAAGGATGCATGCTGCCATCCCGCTTGAACACAAATTGGTGAGAGTGATTTTGATTTTCTCATCCTACAGAATGACTAATAGAAACATGTCCTGCTCAAGGGAAGAGTAAAGAAGACATTCCATATAAGGTTGCTGGAAAAGGAAATTGTTAACAAGCACAGGCTTCTAGTGCCATTTTCGGTCATGTCCATGGGATTTGAAGGTACAGGATCTATAGGTGACATGTCTTGCTGGAATGTGTGGAATCTAAAACACAAGCAAGTATCATAGAATCATAAAATGACCTAGTCTGGAAGGGACCATTCCAATGCTTGACCACTCTTACTGGGGAAAAATATTTCCTAATACTGAGTTTAAACTTACCCAGTCACAGCTTGAGGCCATTCCCTCATGTTCTATCACTGATTACCTGTGAGAAGAGACCAGCACCAGCTTCTTCACAACCTCCTTTCAGACAGCTGTAGAGAGCCATGAGGTCTCCCCTCAGCCTTACCATTCTCAAACTAAACATCCCCAACTCCCTCATCTACTCCAACATCCCCATCATGGTCAGGGTCACTCTCAACTAGTCTCATCTGCTCAGGGTCTTGAACACTCCCAAGGAGGAGGCAGCCACAACCTCTCTGGGCAGTCTATTCCAGAGTCTCTCCACCCTTGTACTGAAGAACTTCCTAAGATACAGTCTAAACCTACTCTCCCTCAAGTTGAAACCATTTCCCTCATTCTACTGCTAGACACCCTTAAGAGAAGTCCCTCTGCAGGATCCCTTCAGATATTGAGAGGCAACACTTGAAATTCCCCTCTTTTGTGCTTCCAAGATCTGGGTCTGATTCTGTCTGCTGTGTCTTTGGTTTAGAAATAAGGCAGGGCAAAGGAATCTCCTGTTCCAATCTACCTCCACAGAACATGGTCCAAATTTGCTGGCCAGGATCACAGAATCACAAAACTTTAGAAGGGACCTTCAGAGATCATCCAGTCCAACCTCCCTGCCAAGGCAGGATCACCCAGGTTAGTCTGCACAGGAATGCATCCAGGTGGATTTGGAAAGTCTGCAGAGAAGAAGACTCTACAACCTCTCCGGGCAGCCTGCACCAGGGCTCTGGCACCTTCACTGTCAAGAAGTTTCTCCTCATGCTGAAGTGAAACCTTCTATGTTACATTTTGTAGCTGTTGCTCCTTGTCTTATCGCTACTGATCACTGAAAAGAAATTGGCCCCAACCACTTGACACCCACCCCCTCGACACCCACCCCCTCGTCACCCACCCCCTCAACTATAATTATGGATTATGGGATTGCAGCACGTGGCCTGCTGAAATTGCTGCTCTTGGGTGTCTCTGAGTGTGTGGCACTTGGTGTCAGTTCAAAGATGGAGCATATCAAACAGATTGGACCAGATGACCTTCAGAGGTCACTTCCAACCCAGACCATTCTATGATTCTATGATTCTGTGAAAATTGATCCCAGAGATGCTGAGGCTATCATTCTGTGCACAAAACAAAATGACTGCATTTGTACATAGCTACCCATATGGAAAAAAAGCCCACAAGATACACATGCTGCTTTCCAAGTAGCCCCTTTAGTGGCACAAGGGATATTTTAAACATTTAAGTTCAAGCAGGATTAGTAGGTGAGCTGAAGAATAAATGTGCAAATCTGGCCCTTAGCACAAATGAATCTTTTGAAAATATCCTGAACAAACAGATAGGGGGAGTTTTCCTTACCTTCCAAGTTGCAATGCCAGAATCTGGAAGAAATGGATTTAATCTTGTATTTTCATGACATTTACAGGTTTCTGTCAGACTCTGACTATCATTTTAACTCATAGAATCATAGAATGGTCTGAGTTGGAACAGACATCTAAAGGTCATGCAGTCAAACCCCCTGCAGTCAGCAGAGACATCCTCTACTAGATCAGGTTCTTCAGAGCCCCATTGAGCCTCACCTTGAATATCTCCAGGGATGGGGCCTCAACTACCTCCCTGGGCAACCCATTCCAGTGTTCCAGTACCCTCAATGGTGCAGAACTTGTTTCTGACATCCAATTTGAATTACCTTTTCCCTCATTTCAAACCATTGCCACTTGTCACTGCAGGCCTTTGTGTATTCCAGTCTGTTTAGCAAATGAAATTTAGTATATTTATTGAAATAAAAATTAAAAAAAACACATGGGACACAAAAAAAAGCCGATTGATGAGAAACATATGCAGAAACATAAAATAGCGATGCAGTAGAATCAAGGAATATATCTGGCTGAAAGAGACCTCCAAGACCATCCAGTCCAACCTTTGACCCAGCACTGAAGGGTCAACACTAAACCATATCCCTAGAAGAATTTCATGAAGCTGTGATTTCCTTTCTATAGAGTAGTGAGCCAACAAAAAACTAAAGGCAGTTGTTTGCTGTGGGGGCCAACTTACTAGTTTTTATTGATGAATAAATTATTCATTGTCAGTATGTGTTCTAGTCAAGTTATAAACCCCTTTCTGTTTTCATCAGGTCAATGGTTGAGATGTGATTTCACACCTAGAAATAAACAATGAGATGATTTACAAGCTTCACTTCCTTAGACTTTTAGATGGTAGGTTTGAGTTGCTGTTGTGCACTGCATTTCTTCTAACAGTGATGTGATTATTGTTGTCATATATATTGCTAAGCTAAACAACATACAGTCTGTGTTTTGCTATTTGCATTTCTTCTTTCACAGTGCTTTGCAACCCAGACTTCAACTCCAGGAAAATATATTTTATGTATACTGTGGTTTAAGGATCATGACAGGCTGTACCAAATAGGTAAGAGGTCAGTAGCTGGCATTAGCTCTTAATCTGGCATACAAGAGAGGTCAAAGAGTTACTATCAATGAAAACCAAGCTGCTGCTATTGATTACACAGTTCAAGACTTCAGAGAGATCCTTTCACATGAAGTGTATCCCTAAAGGTCTTCTAGAATTAAATAATATGATTACACAGATGAGTGATGGCAAAGACAGAGCCAAACTCAGATGTTTGGGTGATGAGCTGAGATTTCAAAACAAGAACTGGTACAGCAAACATATGACGTAAAACTACTCAGTGGGACAGACACATCGAAAGGGAAGGCCTTTCTGTTCAACATCTTCATCAATGACATTGATGAGGAGGCAGAGAGACAGAATCTGCTCAGCAAGTTTGCTGACGATACCAAACCAGGAGGCTTGGCTGACACACCTGAAGGTTGTGCAGCCATTCAGCAAGACTTAGACAGACTGGGAGCCTGGCAAAGAGGAACCTAATGAGGTTCAACAAGGTTAAGTGCAGAGTCCTGTGTCTGGGGAGGAATAATAAACTGCACCAGTACAGGTTGGGAGGTGATCTGTTGGAAAGCAGCCCTATTGAGAAGGACTTGCGAGCACTGGTGGACAGGTTCTGCATGGGGCGGCAATGTGCCTTGGTGGCCAAGATGGCCAATGGGATCTTGGGGTGCATTAAGAGGAGTGTGTCCAGCAGATTGAGGGAGGTTCTCCCATTCTACTGTGCCCTGGGGAAAATTCACCTGGAATATTTTGTCCAGCTTTGGGTTCCCCGGTTCAAGAGGGATCTGCTGGAAAGAGTGCAATGGAGGGCTACAAAGATGATGAAGAGGCTGAAACACTACCCTATGAGGAGAGGCTGAGGGACCTGGGGCTGTTTGGTCTAGTGAAGAAAAGTCTTAGAGAGGATCTAATCTCTGTTTATAAATATCTGAGGGCTGGGAGGTCAAGAAGGATGTGATGGTTTAAGCCCACCTGGGACCCCCTGTCTTTTCCCAAGGAATGGTTTCACCCTTTTCCCAGGTTGCATGGTTAGACACTCCCACTTCGTGCTAGGATTTTGGGACTATAAGAGGGGGAACCCAGTTCCCCCCCTTCTCTTCTCTCTTCTGCTTCTTCTCCTCTTCCCCTCGTGCCGGCAGGTCGAGCACTTGCTCGTGCTCTGTGCTGCTGCAGCACGTGTCTCCCTGCCGCCCTGTGTTCCAGCACCGTTAGTGTCCGCTGAGACTGGGACTGAGACTTTTCGCTATAGGATTCCTGCATCCTGCTTTCCAAAAGCCAATCGAACTTCAGCTGCCTGCAGCGGTTGTATTTTTTTTCCTTTTCCCCCTTCTCCCTGGTCTCTGTACCCTTTTCCCTTATTCCCCATATCCCAAAGCTTGTTTACCTTTCTCCCACCTTTTGTAAAAAAAATCCCTTTCCCTCTTGCTTGTTGTTAAAGTTTACCCTTTTTACTTCCAAATCGTTTTTTTGAGTCTTTACTGGGCTTTTGGGCTCAGGGTGGGGGCAGCTAGCCTCAACCCAATACAAAGGAGGGGACAAACTCTTCTCAGTTGTACCTTGCCAATGGAGATGAACAGCACCAGAAGTTCCACCTCAACATGAGGAAGAACTTCTTTACTGTAAGGGTCCCAGAGCACTGGAACAGGCTGCCCAGAGAGGTTGTGGAGTCTCCTTCTCTGGAGACTCTGCAGCCCTTTCTGGATGTGTTCCTGTGTGACCTGTGCTACATTCTATGGTCCTGCTCTGGCAGGGGTTTGGACTCGATGGTCTCTGGAGATCCCTTCCATCCCCTAATATCCTGTGACCCTAACATACAGTACAGTTAGAAGCTACTTAAAGAAACTAGTGAAGCAGCAAGAATAAGTGACGGTGCTCTTGAAACAGCATGGATGTAATATTTTTAAACCCTTCTGAAGATCCTGATCCAACTTCTATCAGTAGACTTTATAATGTGTGAACTTTCCAGTAGAAACATTGCTACTGACTTTGCTGTGCAAAGACTTTGCCCGCCTCACTTGGAAGCTTCTTTATCCCCAAAGGCAAGTTCTAGTAGTGTTGAGCCACTTTGTTGGGTTTTTATTGTGACAAGTACAGGGCTTTTGGTGAGACTCATGTCAGCTGGACCAGCCTGCTTGGGCTAAAAATGTCTTCTACATGTTATGATGGTTAAAGAACATTATGATATTTCACTCTTCAAACTGCAAATATTTGAGTGTTACAGTTTGTAAAAGGAACAAGGAAAACTAGAAAACATGGAAAACTTACTTGATTTTCAGAATAATTTTTTTTTCCATGTCTGAGTGAGACTCCCTTTTGCTTTGAGTATCTTGTTTAAAAACAGTTTATTCACACTGTGCTCTCTGTGTGCATCTCTGTTGCAAACTTATGAACATTTAAGAAGTTCATTTTGGCTTCCTGGTATTTGCCATGTAATGTTGCAAGACCTGATGTGGAGGACTCAAGTAGAAAAGCACAACCTGGACTATGACTAATGTGTTCATGCTTGTGATTGTAGTAGGGATTAGGAAAAACTCAAATGACTTCTCCTGTCATGTTTCAGCTTTGTCTCAGGCTTCATATACCCAAATGTAATCAACAAACAGCAATTCTGGGTTCAAAACAGTGTATAAATCGTAGAACATCTATACTCATTTTGACCAGGAGCTCCACCTTTGGCATTGGCATGTTTTTCTTCAGAAAGTCTTCAGATAAACATTTATCCAGAGAGAAGAGAATTCCTGTCTATAATGATGGACAAGAGATGAATTGATAATGACACCTTTACTTTGCAGATACCTTGGTGTTATCTTGAAACATTTGTAAACAGCCCCAGGACTGTTTTTCACACTACACTGGTTGATAGTGGCTCTGGAGGGAACATCTATCAATAACCAAAGAGTAGCGGAGATGCAACCATGCACCTCCTTCATTTGCAGCGTGCTACCGCTACACACCGTGTTGAAGAAATTCACATCTTGGGAAGTCTGCCCAGTTTCTGGCCCTTTGGTGCCAGGTGACACGAAAAGTCTGGATCAATTTAGACAAACTGATGCATGTGAAAGTGGCAAGGATCTATTGTAGGTGGAGCCAGTAATGCTGCCTGCAGCCAAGTCAGTTTGACGCTTCCCTTTAGACTGCTGTGTTTTCAGTTGCTTAAAACCCTGTCAAATCATTAATCAGAGAATCACAGAATGGCTCAGGTTGGAAGGGATCTTAGAGATCATCCACTCCAACCTCCCCACCTTGGGCAGGAACACCTCTCAACTAGACTTAGCTGCTCAAGACCTCACCCAACCTGGCCTTGAACACCTCCAGGGAAGAGGCATCCATGATCTCCCTAGGCAACCTATTCCAGAGTCTCACCAGCTTTATACTGAAGAATTTATTCCTAAGATCCAATCTAAATGAACTCATGAATAGATATGCTTTTCCTTAAAGCATTCTCTTTCAGGTTCACTTTTTAAAACCTATTGCCTTAAAAAAAGTATCTGGAACTCACATAAAACTTATCCTTGTAAAGCCAGGCAGTCAAAGGTTAAGAAGTGCCAAAGGTTAGTTACTGAATCTTAGCTGATCAAATTAGCTTCTGCTTTAGAATACAGATATTAACAGTGGAGTTTCATTCTGTGTTTCTGTGGGGCTATGTTTCATGCAATGTACTAAGATGCTTGAATCCCAAAGATGGGATGGGCTCAGACATCCAAAAAGTAAGGATACCCTAAAGGTGCCCTAAAGGCACCTCATGTAATAAACAAGGAGTCATGAAGCAGAAAATCTTTGCAGTACTCCTTGATGGAGTCTAAAAATTTTAGAGAAATCTAGTGTGCCAGATAGCCCTACCCTGGGGAGGTTGAGATTTATGTTGTTTAGGATCTTTTCTTCTGGAGAGTCATTCTTTGACTATGAAAGTTGTACGGTGAATGAGATGAGAAAATGCAAAGGAAAGAAAAAAACCCAACCAACTAAACAAAAAGATTATTTAAGAAAAAAGATCACAGAATCACAGAATCATTCAGCTTGGAAAAGCCCCTCAGGATCACCAAGTCCAAACAAGAAACCTGCTCTACAAGGTGCACCCTAAACTGTATCTCCAAGCACCACATCCAAATGACTTTTAAACACATCCAGGGCTAGGGACTCCACCACCTCCCTGGGCAGCCCGTTCCAACACCTGACCACTCTTACTAGGAAAAATATTTTCCTGATATCTAGTCTAAACCTATGCAGTTGCAGCTTGAGGCCGTTCCCTCTTGTTCTATCACTAATTACCTGTAAGAAGAGATCAGTACCAGCTTCTTCACAACCTCCTTTCAGGTAGCTGTAGAGAGTGATGAGGTCTCCCTTCGTCCTCGTCTTCTTCAAACTAAGCATCCTCAGCTCCTTCAGTCATTCTTCCAAAGATTTATTCTCCAAAACCTTCCTCAGCTTCCTTGCCCTCCTCTGCACTCATTCCAGCATTTGCTTATCAAACAGGAACATTCTGTTGCCATTGTTGTACATGTGTGCTGAACAAAAAAACCCCCAAAAAATCCAGCCTGAGAGAGGTGATCATTCACTGTGACTTGAATATTTTATGCTAGGATAAGGAAAAAATGTTTCTAATTCTTGCAAATAGGTGCACAAAGATATGTTTAATTTTTTTTTTTGAAAGGTAAATAGTTCTGACGTCAGAATTTGGGGATGGATAAAAGTTGAGTAAGATACACGCTGCTTTTTCCTTCTCTAAAATAAATACCAAGCCTTAATCTTGCAACTGCATAGTAAGTCACTTATTCAGTGTGATAGGCAGGAGAACACAGATACAGTAATCTACCAGTCTGGTACCTGGTATGCATTGAGAGCTATGAAATAGATGTCAGCAGGTTGAGTGCTGTGCACCCACGCATGGTACAACACTGTGATTACAGTAGGTAGGTGGCTCAGGTAGCAATGAATTTCAGGTATGCAGGAGTCCAGTGTAATCTGTAGTATGATTAGCAGGATTTTGTTAGGACACATCTTATAATTATATGCTTTGTATAGCATCTGACCTGCTTGCCTTTTGTGCCTTTGAGAAGCTGGATTCCTTTAGGAAATGCTGTCTTTTCTGCATGATGTTTTGGAGAGAACCCATTTTAAGAGAAACGAATTAATCAAAGCTGATTACATTGTGCACACTGCATTTCTGTAGAGGAAACCAAAGCAATTCACACAAGTCATATTTTTATTGCATGAAACATAAGAAAGCAGCCAGATAAGAAAAGTCACTCGTGAGGGAACAGTCTGTAACCTCACAACTGCCTTCAACACAAATCAAAACATTTTCACTGTCCTACACAGGAAGTAGCTTGTTCCTAGATTTTTGACTGAATATTACTGATAAAATTCCTCAGGACTTCCTCAGACTGCTCTTGTTTGGTTATACCTTACTGCTTTCAGCTATTTGTGAGCCTATCTGCATGGAATGCTCACTGTGCCTTACTTTTATGTAGCATATATTTTTGAAAACTGATGCCTGCAGTGTGACTTCCACTCTTGCCATCCAAACGCATGGGGAAGAGGGGGTGTGGGGATGTGTGTGAGTGGGAGCAGCCTTCCAGTGTTTGAAGTGGGCTACAGGAGCTCTGGGAAGGGACTTTTTACAAGGGCTTGCAGTGACAGGTTGAGAGGCAATGACACTTAGCTGGAAGAGGAAAGATTGAGGCTGGAAATTAGGAAGAAATTTTTTACAGTGAGGCTGATGAGACATTGGAACAGGCTGCTCAGGGAGGTCATGGATACCTGCTTCCTGGAGGTGTTTGACATCAGACTGGATGAGATCTTGAGCAACTTGGGCTAGTGGAAGGTGTCCCTGCACCTGGCAAGGTGTTGGAACTAGATGACCTTTGATGTCCCTTCCAACCCAAATCATTCTATAGATTCTAAGCAGGCTAAAATAGATTTCCACAATTTTAATCCAGATCTCTCAAATTAGCACTTTTCATAGCTGGCTATATGCTGCTTAAAAAATATAAGTAAAATGGATAGGCAAATCTGTTTCCTTTTAAAATAAACCTTCCAAACTTGCCTTTTCTTTAGGTTGATCACATCTTTATGGGCAATCTATGGTATGTTGAGCCTGATGGCCTGGACAGCTAGACCTTTGTCTGCAGGTGTGTTACAGCAGTTGACCTTCACACTTAGAAATGGAAAGGTTTAGCCTTTTTAAAAGGTGCAGATAGGCAAGGAAAGCATACACATGTACAAGGCATCCACCTGTTTCTTCAGGCTACTTTGGGCATAGTGTCACAAGTTATAGTAGTTCTCACTGGGTTGACAAAGTAGTAGCTTTTTTTTTTTTTGTCTTTTTTTGTCTTCTGTATTTTTTTTCATCAGATTTTTCAGGAGGTTTTGTTTATGACAGGTAAGTCTCATGCCTGGTCAGTTTTGATGTCTGTTAGAGCTGACTAAGGCTTAGCCCAGCATTTTGAAATGCAAAGTCATGAAGAAATGGATCAAGTGAATCACTGAATTACAGAACGTTAGAGGTTGGAAGGGACCTCCAGAGCTCATTCAGTCCAGCCTCCCTGCCAAAGTGGGATCACCCAGGGTAGCCCACACAGGAATGCATCCAGGAGGGTTTCGAAAGTCTCCAGAGAGGGAGACTCCACAACCTCTCTGGGTAGCCTGTTCCAGGACTCCAGCATCCTTACTGTAAGAGGTGTCTCTTCACATTGAGGTGAAACCTTTTATGTTCAATTTTGCATCCATTTTTCCTTGTCTTATTACTGTGTACCACAAAAAAGAGGTTGGCTCCAGCCACATGACACCCACCTCTCAGATATTTGTACACATTGATCAGATCTCCTCTCAGTCTTCTCTCCTCCAGACTAAACAGCCCCAAGACTCTCAGTCTCTTTCCACAGAGGAGATGCTCATGCCCCCTAGTTGTCCTCATGGCTCTCTGTTGGGCTCTCTATAGCAGGTCCCTGTCTCTCATGAACTGGGGAACCCAAAATTGGACACAACTCTCCAGGTGTGGTCTCACCAGGGCAAAGCAAAGGAGCAGAAGGACCTGTCTAGACCTGTGAACACACTTTTTTTCCATGCACCCCAGGATACCATTGGAACTCTTGGCCACAAAGGCAATGCTAGACATGTTGCTGTTAGGCAGAATTAAGTGTTTTTCATGCTCCTAAATTTGGCTTCTTTGTTGTAACAACTTGATTATTATTGGCTGTGCATATCTTCCTAAGATAAACTGCTCCCTTTTTCTTTCAGCTATAACCAAATATTGCTGATGACTTTAAAAACAGACCTAGATTGTAGATTAAGCATCATGTTGCGATTAGTATGGCATTTCACATCTTTGCCAGAGCTATTGTCTCAGGTAGTCAGCAGAGATCATTGAAACTGCTTCCAAATCATACTTGAAAGGTTATCTTTGGAACATTTTGTTTTCAAGATGGGCAGCTTTCAACACAAATGAATGTGCTATCCTGCTCCTGGCTGCTCTGAGCTGGCAGAGCTCAGATTTTCCCAAGAGTGGTTGTTACACATGTTGGGGGCTGTTTGTTATGAAGGTTCAGGTAGCACACCTCTTGTACACTGGGACAATCCTTCTGAATTAAAAATAGTTGCGGTTTCCTCTGTTGAAATATGTGAAAAGGAGCATAGCAAGACTTGCAAGTCTGACCAAAGGTTAGAAAGAAAGAATTACCTCTTTCTGGTCACAGCAAGGACCACAGCCTCCTCTCCTGTAAGTGGGGGTGTGCAGCAGGGAAATGCTGAGTCAGCTGCAAAGAATTAATCAGCCTTTCATCATCTTGGCTCCGGAAAAATGGAATTGTCCTGTGGGGAACTGTGATGGAATTTAGTAACAAAGAATTATTCTAGAGAAATCACTGAAATTGAAAGTGGAAAGGAATTTGTTCCCATTTCTCTCCAGATGCAGACTAAAGAGAGCCGTCCTGATTCCTCTGACTTCAAACTGGATTGAAGGAAGTCATGCATTTTGAGAGTTTTCCCACCCACTCACTCCTCTGGGCATTTGAAAATCTGGCCACTTTCTATGGATGTTTGAACAGGTTCCAAGTTCATTCAAACATCTGACCCTGGACTTCACTACTTTCGTTCTACATATTTAGTTTGGCATCTAAACTTTACCTTCATTTCCCTATCCTTCAAAACAAGGTGTAAAAAGCTCCAACAAAGACACAGCATACCAAATTATTTCCTGGTCCAGACTCCTTTAATGAGATGAATTAATTAAAAAAATTAAATGAAAAGATTCAGGAGTTACAAAGGAAAGTGCAGATAAATACCTCAAGGCTAGGGGAGAAATCCTTTAAAATTGAGGCACCTGGAAGGACTGCAGTGGACCTAGCCTAATTTACATCAACATAGGGTCTGGCTGGAAATGATTACATGTCTCATCTGAAATTGTTCAGCAGTGGAGACACCGAAGTGGAAATCTTACAAGCAGTAGCATAATTATGAGCTTTCCAGTCCCTCTTTCTTCAAGTCGTGCCTTTTTCTCAGGGAGAAATATGCATGCCAAGACTGGGTAATAACTCTGACAGATTCCCCCATTCATAGCACCGAGAGCTGCAGCTGGGCTGGGTATGGCGCGAATCCTTGTGATCTCCTGCCCCAGCAAATTCCTCGCTGCGTGTAGCCAAAAGCCAACCTCTTCCAGAATACTAAATCCACTGAAGCAGAACCTCTGCAACAATTTATAGCAGGTTTCTAGGTGCTCAGCAGCCATAGTGCTTTTCTTGTTTATGGCCCATAGTTTCCTCAGCCATACTCTGTAATTTCCTTACTGAGGTCTTACTCTCAGGTCTGCATATATTTACATGTTTTACTCTGTAAGCTTTTAAGCAGCAAATTATACAAAATAGAGGTGAGACCTCTGCTAGTTGAGTCTTCCTTTTATTGTTTCCATTGTAGTTGTGTCTGGAAAATAAATAAGTAGGAACTTGAATTGACATAAAATAAATGACAGTTCAGGTTCTATAGGTTCATGTTTATGACATGATTGGCCCACAGCCACTGCAGCTATTTTGTAGTCTACAAGATGTCCTTGATTTGCTCTTCCACCAGTATGATAACAAGCACACACAATCTTTGCCTTCTCTGCTAGCAGGCTTCTAGCCTCTGCCTGATTTTACACATTCAGCTTCTACATTTTGCTTTGCAGACCTCTCTCAGCTCTCTAAAGCAAGCCTTATATATTTCATCTATATTATTTTCATCTTTCAGTCTAAGGTAGAGGAATATAAAGAGAAAAGTAGGAAAATCTGATAAATCAGGACACTTGTGACATCCATTCACACTAAAGATGTAATTTTTCTTCTAACAGTACACAAATGATGATAACCCAAACAGTATTAAGTATTTTCTGTAGCAACAAACACCTTTTCATACTGCCTTTTAGGAGTAACTACACAAAAAAAGCTGTGTAATGATGATAGCAATAGTGGCGCATCCATGCCAGCCCTGTTAGATTTCTCGTCTGCTTTCCACACGTCGGTCATGAGATTTTTTTTTTTTCCCTCTTTTTTAGGGATCTCACAGAAATAGTCTTGGTGTCTGTGGCATGACTCCATTCCTTCCTTGCTAGCATATATGAAGAAAATGATTTTTTTTTTTTTTCACTCAAAGCCCGTCCTACAGATTTCCAAGGGCTCTTGGTTTTCATCCCTCTTGCTAGGAAGCACAGACAGCTGAAATTTCAGCCTGGTGATGGCCCCATATATATACAACTCTTGCATCTGACCTTGCTAGGGCTTCTGAATGTGCAAGCTGCTTTTGCAAAGGGGAAAGGTGTGAATAAGAGCTGGCTGGAGTTCAGTGGAAAGAGACTGAGGCAAGATCAACAAAGAGAGAAACTATTAGCAATTTTACAGTGAGAACAGTCATATGTTTGTCAATTAACAAAGGAGCAGGACTGACTGTCATGTTCTTGGTAGCTGATGCATAGTTAACATTCTTGTCCTGGGATTCTTTATTTCTTTTCCTTCACCTTATCCGAGCAATGACATTCATTTCTTCCCATGCATGTCATAGAATCACAGAGTGGACAGGACTTTAAAGATCATCTAGTTCCAACACTCCTGCCATGAGCAGGGACACCTCCCATGAGCCCAGGTTACTCAAGGCCTCATCCAGCCTGGCCTTGAACACTTCCAGGGAGGGGGCATCCACAACCCTCCCTGAGCAACCCATTCCAATGCCTCACCATCCTCACTGTCAAGAATTTCTTCCTCATCTCCAGTCTCAGTCTCCCCTTTTCCTTGCTCCATGTTTTTGCTGGTTTCTGCAGCATGACATAAACTGAGCTGCTCTTTATCTTAACTTGAAGTAGGAGCCAGCAAAATACTGTAGCTCACATTTGGAGCACTTCTGAGAACAATCCCGTGACTAATATTCTCTGAGCTGCTGTGGCTTCCTAGTTTCTAGCTAGAACTTCAACATTGCTTTTGATCTGTGGGATGATGCAGTCAGAGATGGAACGAAGTGTCAACATCCCACTGAAATTCACTATGCACTCTTTTTTTTTTTTTTTTTTTTTTTTTTTTATTTTTTTTTTTTTTTTTTGCTAAATTCCTTTCAATTCCTCAGAAAATCTCAACCAGAAGAATTTAAATAGGCACCAGGATACATGGTTTAATACTCAGGATAGACAGTGACTATATCTTTTCCTAGAGCAGCCCTGGCAAGTTGAGAATGAGGCTTGCAGCATTATCAACAATTACTGCCAATCTGCTTTCGTTTTCTGAAAATTCCCAAGCACTTCAAATTCTATCTCCATGCAGTAATTAAAGAGGGTAAAGGTTATTTTGCTCTTTTGACTCAAAATTGAATTTGCTTTGTGTTGATGGAAAAGCAGGAAATGTAATAGGAAATTAATTTTTATTCTTTCCACCAGCATTTGAAATTAATATTTCCTATAGATCTTCTGTTTCATTTGCAGATAATCTGAATCAAAGATTGTATCACCACTTCTCTCAAAGAATTTTTTGTGTAATTGTATAAGAAATGAATATATATTACTCTTCAAAATCAACTAGTCTTAGCTGAATGGCACCAGAAACTTAAGCTTTCACATGGCAGCATGATTGGCCCAAGAGTGCCTACCCAGAATATGTCGAGATTTTGAGGCAATGCAGGCAGTGGATTAGTTTAAGCATTCATAATGCAGTAAAGTTAGGGAGGCAGGTTTTATGGAATCATAAAAAGACAGAAAAACCCATGATGGGCATTGACAAGTGGCAAGTATACTTCCTGTGGGCTGTCTTCCATACAGCACATAGTTTCAGACGCTCTTTGGTGTCAAAGTGGAAAATAAATGGGACGGAGAGGTCTCTGGAGGAGAAACTTTATTTTCCTGAACTTGAATAGGCATTTTTGAGGAGCTCTTTTGAACAGTGACTGAAGGAGATGGGGCTGTTGAGGAGCCTGAGGGGAGACCTCATCACTCTCTACAACTACCTGAAAGGACCTTGTGGAGAGGTTGGTGATGGCCTCTTCTCACAGGTAACTAGCAATATAACAAGAGGGAACAGCCTCAAGTTACAACAGGCTAGGTTTAAACTGGACATTAGGAAACATATTTTTTTTTTTTTCCAGCAAGAATGCTCAGACTTCAGAATGGGCTGCCCAGGGAGGTGGTGGAGTCACTTCAACCCTGGATGAGTTTAGACGTGGTGCCTGGGGATATGGTTAGGAGTGACCTTTGTTAGAGTAGGGACATTGGTTGATGATCTCTAGGTTCTTTTCCTGCCTGAATGTTTTTGTGATTCTGTGATTCTGAGAGCTTTAGCTTTATACAGCAGTAAAAGGTTGAGATTTTAGACTCTCAAAAGTCAGGAAAATCTTGGCTTTGAAGTAGAGATAGTCAGGAAATGCAGACACAAGTAATGATTCCACCTTTGGAAATGATGCTAGTGAAAGGAGACACAAAATGCTGATGGCAATTTTTATAATTGCTGTAAAAGAGAGTAGAATGTTTAAAATTACCATTAAAAACCCCCAGCAAGCACTTCCACAGGGGAAAAAAAAAAAAGGAAAAAAAAAAAAAAAAGAAGCAAGCTGTTTCTACACTGATTCTTGCAAGGTCAAAATTCAGCTCTTTGCTTGGAAATTACTATCTCTAAAGACTATGCATCATGGGTTCCCACTTGGATAGATGAACTCTCAAGGATACTTTTTATCTGCCTAAATGCTGCTTAGTCTGTTGCTCCTAAGCTGACCACTCTATTTCTTTAAACAATGTCCTTCTTTACTGATTTAGCATTTGCAGCTTCTTTACTGATGTAGTATTTGCGGTGCCCTGTGTATCTGAAATAGTTAAGTGATGGCAACTGTGGATAACATTTGTCAGTATTTTCTGATTCTTACATGTCAATAAAATTTGCATTTAAAGAAGGCTTCCCTTCTTCCTTCAGCTAGAGTAAATGAAAAAGATCATGGTGACAGTGAAAGACTCAAAATTTTGCTTCAGCTTGTTAGATAGTCGTACTCAAACAGGATGTCCTTGTTGCTTCCTGTCAGGCGACAGAAAACCGATTTTGATGAACTTTGCATTGAGAAAAAGAGATAATTTCTGGCTGGATTCAAAATTGCAAAAATAAAAGAACATATATGGCAGTGATTTTGAGCTCCTTTTTAGCTATCCTTTTCTGTCTCTTGTAGAGCTGGGGCTGGTGAATCGATACAAGTAGATGATGCTAGATCATATAACAGAAGAAAGATGATGTGATAAGTTTTTCATATTAATATTTGAAGACATGAAATGGATGCTCAGAAGATAGGATGTATTTGAAGCCACCGAAGGCTTAAGTTATTTGTTTCCCACAGATTAGGTGAATGTTTAAATATGAGCTTTCACAGTCAGCATACCTTAATACCTTTAAAATATGGAAGTGCAATTCACTAATTCTGTTTCAGCCAAGAGGTTTTAATACAAAACACCAAAAAGTTTGTATTTTTTTTTCCCAACAGGATTTCAAGGAACCTTGCCTATGCTTCCTCTGTACATTGATTTAAAAGAAACTCTTGATTTCCTGAAGTTTTGTACATATATGCAACTTTTTGCCATTTGAGCAGCAATCTAAATGTCAACCTCTGGGGAAAAAAAATGACAGCAATTACAAAATATTAAGCAAAATATCCTTGTCCTTAATTAACTACTTCCATCACACTATTTGAAATACCAGATTAATGAGGAAAAAGTTTTCACTGTGAGGGTGACAGAACACTGGAACAGGCCACCCAGGGGAAGTTGTGGAGTCTCTTTCTCAGAAGATATTCAAACCCTGCCTGGATACATTCCTGTGTGATCTACTCAAGGTGATTCTGCATTGGCAGGGGGATTGGACTGGATGAGCTTTCAAGGTCCCTTCCAACCCCTAACATTCTGTGATTCTGTGAATCTAAGAAACAGACCAAGTTTTTGTCCAGCTATACATCCTTGCCTGTTGAAATTAAAAAAACCTGTCAGTGCAAAATGTTTTTGTGTAGGGATATTTCCAGCCCAGTGGTGAATCTCTGTGTGAGGACAACTCTTTGTGACTCCCTTTACAAAATCAGGAGTAATATTGAACTGTGTGAAACGAAATAACAAAATAACTTAAATACTTTTTAAAGAGGGTGCACCTCTGATTAAAACTGCAACTGCACTTTATACAATTTATTTTCTATAGAAGGAATTATTTACAGTGTATTGTTTAAACAGTGTATTGTTTAAATTCACCTTCAGACTCATGGCATTATAACCAACTCTATGTTTTGCCTTTAAATTCCTCTGGCTAAAAAAAATAAAAAAAAAAAAATCATCCTTTCAGCTGGTTTGTCCAGTTATCAGTTGCCAGAGATTTTATTGGCAATCTAATGAAACCCTAAACATGTGCCCAACTAGAGTCCAAGGTGTGACAAGATTAGTTCATTGAACTAAGTCCTCTGGGATGTTGATTGTGTCGTAACACATTTACACGGAACCCAGCACCAAATAGCATGACTGGAATCTGTGTATGATGGATACTCAATCCAGACCTGGCTTCTGAAACTTCACCCTACAGACAGAAACCACTCTGTGGGTTGTTTGCTGCCTTGGGTCCCCTTGGCTTCTCGTTTTGGGTTAGACACAAAAATACTGAATTAGTTTACATTTTATCCTGCTGGTGGGTAGCTATCTCAAAGTGCACAGTGCTGGTATATTATCGAAGACTAAAATTGAGTGCGGACAAAGCCCCACTTTGCATCATTGCCCATTTCTCAAATCCCATGGATTTCTAGCACACGAGATTTAGGCTCCATCCATGTAAAAAGATGTTGAAAAACAAGGTGCAAGGTCTTTGGTTATATTTTTCTCGGCTAAAAAATTAAATTATTTTCTTCTACTTCACTTCTTCTGAGAATTAGATAACTAAAACTGACAGCTAATAACCCAGGATATTTATTAACCCTCTGCCTGTCCAAATTCCTGCTTCACATCCCTGTTATGTGAGCAATCTGTAGGATGAGTTCTTATAGGAAGTAAGTAAAAAAAAAAGGCAGAAAAAGGGGAGGATAAGGGGTGAAGAAAAAAAAAGGGGAAAAAGGGGGAAAAAGGGAAAAAAGGGAAAAGATGGGAAAAAAGGGAAAAATGGAAAAGAAAGTGGAAAAAAGGGGGAAAAAGAGAAAAAAGAAAAAATTGAAAAGAAAGGGGAAAAGGAAAAAAAAGGGAAAAGAAGGGGGAAAATGGCAAAAAGGGAAAAAGGGAAAAGAAAGGGGAAAGAGGGGAAAAAAGGGAAAATAGAGGGGAAAAAAGGGAAAATAAAGGGGAAAAAGGGAAAAAAAGGTGAAAATGAAAAAAAAAGGAAAAGGAAGGGAAAAAGGGGAAAAGGGAAAAGAAAGGGAAAAAGGAGAAAAAAGGGAAA
>VWZI01010180.1:657870-693383 GCA_013396835.1 Psilopogon haemacephalus
AAGAAGGTTTTGAAAGTCTCCAGAGGAGACTCCACAACCTCTCTGGACAGACTGCTCTTTCAGCCTCACTGCAGAGAAGTTTCGCCTCATGTTGAGCTGAAACCTTCTATGTTCCACTTTGTAGCCCTTGTTTCTTGTCTTGTTGCTGCTGACCACTGAAAAGAGCTTGGCAATGTAATATCCTCCTCTCAGGAGTTAAGGCTTCTCCACAGTGTGTCTGCAGCCTCTGGTGTGTGTTAGTGGAAACATACATTATGTTCACTTTGGAAAATGAGAGTAATATAATACCCTCTGGTGTTGTTAATAAATGTGTGCATAGCTTGGCTTTAGTACTGTTCTTGACCGCAGCCTGCTAAGCTTGGTCCACTCTTGTGGTTATAAATCTGTAGGGATTATGCTGAATATCTTTTCACTTTGTCCATGAGACCAAGGGAAAAAAAAAAAAAAAAAGAGTATTTGCTTGATGCCAGCACATAGTTTCTATCTAATAGCATCAATCTGTGCATCACTGAGCGTTTCTTTTCCTGACCTTATTACTTTACTGAAATTAAGCTTGAAACAATCTGATGTCAGATACTGTATATCTACTTTTATTGCTAGCCTTGCTGGGCCTCTCCATATTGCTAGTGCTGCATCTCATTTTAGATAGGTTGAACCACATATATATATTCTCCAGTTTATTGAAAGCCTGATAGATTGTTTTCTGCATGCCACAATGGCGGGCCAGGCTTTTTCATGAAGGTTGGGGAACAAATGTAAATTCACATGTATACAGCTGACCAAAATTCATAGTTTTTTTTCTGTTTTTTTTCTTCTACTTGGTGTTAGGAATAAATCCAGCATATCACTAGATATGAGTAAGAATAGTACAGGGAAGCTGGCTCCGGTCCAGCTTTTCTTCCTCAGTGGCAGTTTTAAATGTACTTGAAGAATCTGTAAAAGTTGATTATTATGATAGATTTTAAAAGATTTGCTCAGACAACAGAGCCACACCAGAATGAATTGTAAGAGCTGAATAAAATGCAAACCACTTTCAAACTGAGGCAAGCTTTTGTTGTCTATCCACACCCCCATCTCCTTTCTCTCTCTCCCTATTACCATATAAACTTAGCATCTTACTGCAGAGTTCCTCTGCAGTCAAATAAAATTCAATGATAAAAAAAATCATTCAATAGCTCCATTAAAACACAACTAAAATTATTCTTAGTCCTATGTCTGGGGATTAATATATTTAGAAGCTATCCAACATTAACATAGCTTTTTCTCATGTTGAGCCTGATCCTGATCTTTGAAAAATAGTCAAAAGTCAGGCAGCATGAGAGGAAAAGATTTTCCCCTAGCAATCTAATCTCCCCTATTCCATATCCGTGCTGTTCCAAACACCTGATCCACACTGAACATATTGGTCTGAAGGAAGGCTGATGAATCAAAGGAAAATGTCTCCATCCACAGCAGATACAGGCTGATCGAGCAAAAGCGAACCAAACCTAGGCTGATTTCCAATTTATTACCCTGTAGGTGATTAATCAAACTGCTTTGAATGGTATCCTGAATGTGTCTATTGACTTTGTCTGATGTGATATGTGAATGCCCAATAACACCATGTGGGTTTCTTCATCCATACCTAGAAGGAGAACTGCTGTTTGAGGGGAAATACTGCGAAATCCACTGATCAGGCTGACATTAGGGAGCAGGCTGGGAGCTGTCAGGCTGTGATGTGACTCACTGCTTGCAGCCAGCTCTGTCAGCAGCATTGATGGGAGCTGGGTTGGGACCTTACCTTAAACAAGGGTGGGAGAAGATCCTGGGTTTAAAAAATGGCTCCTGTTCACTTGTTTGTGCAGACAAGAGCGTCTGATTACTGAAAAGATCCACTCTCAGTCCCTTCAAACACACCTCTTTTCTCATGAGGCTTTCATGGTAGCAAAGCCAGGAAGCACTGGGGTCAGGGGAGGTGTGAACGCATGCTGAGTGAACTGCGTTTGATGCAACATACACTGTCCCTGCCTGCTGAGACTGCATGAACACCTGCTCTGGAGGCCAATTCCTTTACTCAGCTACTTAAGCACTGTTTGACCCTCTGCAGGATGGCATATACTGAAAAATAAATAAAATTTTAAAAAGAGAGTGCTGGTTTCAAATGAATGCTTTCGGTAGTTTTGTCACTTTGCAAAAACCTCTTTTTCCTCTTTCCTTACAGACCTAATTCTTCACTCTGCTCCCAAGGGAAGGCGAATAGTGGAATGAAAAAAACCCAGGTGTTTACTGATAAAAATAAACAAAACATCCTTATTCATATGAAATAATGCAATCTCTGGAATACTGCATTGTGCATCAGCAAAAGGTATGCCTTAGATTTTTAACTCTCTACTTGAAGCATTAAGAGCTTGTGTTCCTCTAAACAAATGTTCCTTTCCCACCTCTGTATTTACCTCTATTGATTTCTGTTTCACTCCAAATGCAACCAAACATTACATTTTCCTCTCATGGAAAAACTGGTGTGATGTGAGAAGACAGAGAGAGCGTAATGGCACCTGATGATTAGAGGAGGTGGACTTGTTTGTGGCAAGGGGCAAGCAGATTCTGCTGCAGGCATTTTCTTTTAGCCTGCTATTCAGCTCTTCCTGAAGCCTGAGCTAGAGGGTGATTAGCTTTAAGGAATTAAGGTGCTATATGAGGGACCAGTGACTGGTAAATAATGAATTCACAGGAAACCTTACACCAAAAACTGTGTCATCTGGCTCTCTTACCTTTGAAGCCTACATCTGCAGAAGGAGAGAATTTACAGGGGTTAGAAGATAGGAGTTGTCTCTTGTAGTGAGTGTATAGGGCTGTAAAATTTATATACTCCTTCTATCTACTACTTCTGTGGCTAATTATTTTTCAGGAAATCACTTGTAAGAGCCCAACTTCTCAACATCAATAAAGAATGTAGCTTCCTACTTAGAAAAGGTAGTAAAGACATTCTGTTCACATGCTAAGTGGAATTTGACTACTCACAGTCATATGTTAGGTTTGTCTAATCTATGTTTCATGAAAACAAATCTGGTTCATGTTATTTACACTTAAATATGTATAAAAGGAAGCTGAGTGGTAATAACCTTAAAGTTAAGCTAATTTATCCACAGCTGGCTGTGTTTAGGCAAGTCTAAACATCACCACATGCACAGAGCTATTGGAACATAGGCAGAGGCAACAGGAAAATACTGAGGTCTTCATATGAGAAAATACTGTGTCCAGTTCTGGAGCATCTATTAGAGGATAGATCTGGACGTGCTTAAATGTGTCCAGGGAAGGACCACAAGGCTGATCAGAGGGCTGGAGCTCCTCTCCTAGGAGGACAGGCTGTGACAGCTGGGACTGTTCAGTTTGGAGAAGAGAATGTTCTGAGCAGACCTTATTGTGGCCTTCCAGTATCTGAAGTGGGCTACAAGAAAGCTGGGGAGAGACTTTTTGGGGTGTCAGGTAGTGATAGGGCTGGACAGAATAGATCCAAGCTAGAGGAGAGGAGATTGAGTTAGGTATTAGGAAGAAGTTGTTTGCCGTAAGGGTGGTGAGACGCTGGCACAGGTTGCCCGGGGAGGTGGTGGAAGCCATATCCTTGGAAGTTTTTAAGGTCAGGCTGGATGTGGCTTTGGGCAAACTGGTCTAGTAGAAAGTGTGCCTGTCCATGGAACTAGATAATCTTTGAGGTCCCTTTCAACCCTGATGATTCTGTGATTCTGTGTATAATACTTTAAAGGTTACTTTCAGCTTCTGCTTGCAATTTCAGTTGTATCATCTTAAGCTTTACCTCATCTGTGGAAGCATAGTGCTGAAGGAAGTGCCACCCAGAACCTGCAGATGTAGTCAGTTGTTAACTAACATATTGTATCTGTAGCTGTTGTGAACTGGATTGCAGCATATTCATTGTAATAAATAGCTGATTGAATTTTGAGCGCAACTGTAGGTATTTGGATCTCTCCATCATGTCCTCCCTGTTCTTTGCTGTGCTGACTGCAAAATATAATAACTTCTAAGCAGTGTGTAAAACAAAGTGCTCAATTCACTTTATTAAAATATCCAATAATAATTGATTTAAAGGCAATAAAATGTGTTCATTAGAGGGTTTATATTCAAGAAATATTGAAAGTATACCTAAAACTGTCACTTTTATTGTGAATGAACAGGATAATATAATTTGAAAAGAGTGTGATCATACTAAAGATTTGTCCTGCAGCATTATCTGATAGCTCGTAAAGTGCTGAAATTTAATATGATGCTTTCAGTCAGTTTAATTGAAATTTAATTGCCACTTTGGGCAGAAGGTTTAGATCTGATCAATAAAATATTAAAGATTTTGTGCTTTCGCTTGGAACAATTTCTTAGCCAATGCGTCAAGTGTAACCTCTGTTGTAGGAAATATTTGTTTGTTATAATTCATGTAATGGTCAATATAATTTGCTAATCTGAACATTTTAATGCACCTCACGGATAAATAGTGGAAATAATAAAGCTATAGTTGATCCATTTAATTACAACAAGATGAAAGAAATAACGGTCACCTTCAGATTCATGAGAAAGGCATTAATGTAAAAGAGCTATAAATATTTGCAAATGTCAAACCTCAGAAAGACAGAGTCCAACACCAGCCTAGCTGTAAATCAGGCACACAGAAGGACCTTGAAAAAAAGATGGTTCTTTGGTATTTTAGAAATAATTACTAATACAAAAAGGGTAATGATGAACCTATAAATTACATTAAAAAGGGCCATTAGAGGAGGATTAGTTTATAAAGCTGAGAGATGGTTCCTGAAAATTATCCCACTAGTTATTTCTCCTTTTCATTTCATATTATTCACGATACCCAAAATTATCTGATTAATGATAAACTAATTGATTGCTACTTTGCAATTCTAATGCCACAGCCAACTTTGAGCCTTCCTTTACTGTAGTCTATAGCCTACCTTCATTTTCATTCATCTTTTTTTTTGGTGGGAGTATAAAGAAACTTCTAATTTGTTCTCTGGAATGTGTAGGGGCAACTTCAGACAAAGTAGCACTGCCACAAAATTAAGCTGTGCAGCTGGCTCAGGAAAACTCTGAATACCTGGAGAGAGACTAATGCCCCCAGCTTCTCCATCCTTTTCACATCTAGGTGCTCCTGCAGGACGTTGGTGAGAGCAGATGTAGTTAGAGGTCACTAAAATGCCACCCTCTGGGTAACAGAATCATAGAATTGTCAGGGTTGGAAGGGATGTCAAGGATTATCCAGTTCCAACCCTGATGCCACGGGCATCGGCAGGAACACCTCACACTAGATCAGGTTGCTTAGAGCCACATCCAGCCTGGCCTTAAAAACTTCCAGGGATGGGGCTTCCATCACCTCCCTGGGCAACTTGTTCAGTGTTTCACCCAGGTCTCCAGCAATGCTCTTGAAACTAATCCCCACAGGGCACCTTGTCAAAGCTGCAGTTTGCTACCTGACACAATACAATAGTCAATCGCTTCCTGCCACTCATAAGAGTTTTTGGACTTTTAGATCATGAGCACTGCTTCGAAAAGCAATGCCTGAGTTCAGCTCTGATCTGTCAGATGTAGAGCAAGAGGCTAGTGGAGGATCTGAGAAAGAGAAAACTGTCTCATAGGCATATGCACTAGGTGGCAATTTCAGTGCAAGCTACTACTTGTTTGAATAAACTGTAATTTCCAGTGTATGGTTTTGTATTTAGGATTGATGCAGGCATGCATGAGGCAGAGGACAGCACTCAACAATGTGGAAAACAATTGTTTTACATTGCTCTGGTTCACAGAAGCACAAACATAGCAGGACAACCCTTTTTGGGGGCTTGAAATCCATGGCATCTCTAATGCAGTGTGTCCCAAGGTTTATGAGAAAAGATGAAAGTGTGGTCATTCTTTCCTCTCCCACAGCACTCTGCCATTAGCGGGAGGATTGATGAAACAGTCAATTCAAAGCCCTCTGAAGATTGCAGCTGTCTATTTCCCTGTACTGTGGGGTTTCCTGCAGGAAAAGAGTTGAGGTTGGGAATGTAAATCTTTGAAGATCATTAACTTTGCTACTGAGAGATTGCCTGCTTCTGCTGACAGAGCCTCTGCCACTGTGAGCCTCAGTGCAATCATTGAGTTTTGGGAGTAATTTGGGCTTTGGGGAATCTGATTAGTATGCAAAATAAAATATCAACCAATATGACAACCAACGAAATTCTCAGTGGTTTTCTTTTTTTTTTTTTCCTTTTCTTTTCTTCTCCCCCTCCCTCCTCCTCCCCCCCAAACAGAATTTTAGGTCTTTGGTTATAAAACAAGCAATTTTGGCTCATAAATGTGAATAACATTGGAGGCAAGAATTTTATGAGGCAAAATCGCTGGCTAAGTGGAATCTGGAAGTGGGAAACAGGACTATCATCATCCTTCATCAGGGTTAGTTGAGTTACCAGTCCTGGATGTGTTTAAAAGTCATTTGGATGTGGTGTTTGGGGATATGGTTTAGAGCGCACATTGTAGAGTAGGGTTCTCTATTGGACTTGGTGATCCTGAGGGTAATTTCCAACCTGAATGTTTCTGTGATTTCTTTCCTTTCTGGACCATTTCCTCTGTGCTTGTCACTGCCTACAGGATAGGAAGATGATAATTCTTCACCAAGCAACGTGTCTGTCTAAAGGGGATTATTGGAAGACTGAATAAAATAATCCCCTCACAGACTCTGCAAGATGCTAGGTGTTGCACAGCACAATTCTGCAGTGGCAGTAGACTAGTAATGACCTTCAGTTCCAATTTTGCAATCTTTCCTTCAGTTTCTTCAGGATACATTACTCTGGGAATATTTATTTGAAACCTAGAATTCCTATCCAAGGCTACTGAGGAATAGTGAAGATGGGGAGAAGAAAGCAGGTGCAAGATGGACCCAGCTCTTAGACCTCTCAGCAGCAAACCTGACACTCCCCCTCACCAAAACAGCAAGAGGGTGCAAACTCCTTTTTATAGCACTGAGAGAAACCAGGTTTAAAGCACATTTTTTTCACTTAAAACCACCAACTTTCTTTCTTGGATTGCCTTAAGTTTCATTTAAAGATACAAAGGGTTTATTAAAAGTTGTTTAGATTTAGATTCAGGCAAAACCTCTTTATTCTGACAGAGTCTAGATGCAAATTCAGATTACTAAAAAGGTAATAGTTGAAAAGTTGACTTTGACTTTCTGCTCAGATCATGATTTGGATTTTCAACCTTCTTAAATTCTTGCATTACCCCTGGTTTTTTTTGTTTTTTTTTTTTTTGTTTTGTTTTTTTTTGACCCTGTATGTTAAATGCTGTGCTTCAGCTTGATTTGTTTCTTTTTTGTTTGTTTTTTTTTTTTTCATACTAAGCCACAGCCCTTAATGAATTTAAATCTCATCACTTGAACACAGTATTTCTTTATACTCTCCAGCAGCACTGTTTCAGACAAAAGCAATTCCTTCATTTGTTCTTTAGCTTCCTCATATTCTCATTTCCAGCATATATTTTTCACCTGGAAGACACTGAAATTGGTGTCACCTTTCCTCTGCGTCGACAGTAGAGGATTAAAATGGCTGTGCTGAAGCATCTTTTATTTTCTCTTCTTCTAATTTATCACAACCACACATTCCAAGGGAAGTTAAGGTGGAGGGAGAGAGGGGAGGAAAGATGCCCAGCTGATAGACAGCACCTCCACCTTGAAGAAGATTCATTCCACTGCACATTTTGAATCTGCTGACAAGAAACTTGCAGCACAAGTAATCAGAGCCTTCACAAGATTGATTTTGTCCCCTGCTGGTATATGGCATATAGGGGAAAAAGGTTCTCATCTCTCAGTGTAATCTTAACTATTTAGAAGCCATTATTGCAGGATTACAAATCATCTGAATACCCTTCTTGTGTAACTTAGTTATTTATTAGCAAGTCCAGCAAATTAGTCAGGTAACATCATAGAGTGTTCCAGTCTTGAAGCTCTGATTCAGTTTGCTGCTGGATTAGCCTCTCAATTTGCAAATGCCAGTAAATCTGTAGGGTTCTGTAAATAAATATTGCATAGTGATAACTACAAATATTTGACTCCCCTCTCCACCCCATTTTGTCTAATTGCAGAGAAGTCTTAGCAAACTATATCCATCCAGCTCACTTTTCAAAGTGAGCTCAAACAAAATTGCAGATGTCTTCTGTCCTAGATTTGTAAGAAATGCTTAAAGTCAACTTGTCATAGAGACTAAATTGAATCTACTACCTATACAGCTCTGGAAGGGAAGATGTAGGGGGAAAAAAAGGAGAAGCATGAGATTTATCTGAAGTTTGGCTGATGTATGGCTATATAAAATCTTAAGTAATACAGATAATGTCACACAATATTGCAACATATATTTTCCGTTGAACATTATAAGACAATAAGGCATAAATGGAAATTAAAGGGGAAAAAATCTGAATGGTTGTCAGGGAACACTTTTTCATTCAGAGAATCATAAACATATGGAATGGTGTGTCAGGCAAAGTTTCTGAGATAAGAAGGAGGGAGTAATTACAAAATGGATTTATATCCTGAGGACCTGAGACAATGGAAAAGAGCTTTAAGTCAAACGATTTTTAACCCTTGCTGGGAAAAATGCTCATGATAATCTATGTAATATGTTCCATCTAATTTGCTGGTTTGCCTTCTACTCTTTGGTCAGTAAGGGAAGATAGATTGGCATATGCAAGGCATCCACCCTTGTACTTTTAATATGTATCAGTATATCAAAACACAAACAGAGAAACTGAGATATGTTCCCTAGCTCTGCCTCTACTCAAATAAACTTCTTGTTGATGTTAAGATATCAGCTACTCAAAGTACACAAATTTTTCCTGTTAGAAAATATGGCACTCAGAGTGACTCTTCTGTAGTATGTGTAAAAATAAATAATCTCAATAGATAAATGTATTAAGAGGCAGCCTGCAGGGCAAAGAAAAGCAGCAAACATATTTTCATGTGTGAAAGAAGTAATTAGAGAAAAAGCGACAGAAAAATGCGAACCAGAACGTTTTCCCCATTACTATTCCAATGCAGGGTGGGGGTGGGAAGGACATCATTAAGTCTTTCATCCACTGCAAGAGTTTCAGATAGGAGCAAAAACTTGGTGGGATATCACAGGATCACAGGATATTAGGGGTTGGAGGTGGTCTCCAGAGATTGAGTCCAAAAGCAGGACCACAGAAGCCAATGCAGGTCACACAGGAATGCATTCAGACAGGGCTGGAATGGCTTCAGAGAAGGAGATTCTACAACTGCTCTGGGCAGCCTGTGACAGTGCTCTGGGACCCTTACAGTAAAGAAGTTCTTCCTCATGTTGAGGTGGAACCTCCCGTGCTATAGTTTACATCCATTATCTCTTGTCGTTCACAGGGTGCAGCTGAATTGACCCGCTTGACCCCCAGCCCTCAGATATTTGTAAATATTGATTAGATCTTCTCTCAGTCTTCTCTTCATCAGACCAAAAAGCTCCAGACTCCTCAGCCTCTCCTCACAGGGCAGTGCTCCATCCCCTTCATCATTGTTGTAGCCCTCTCTTGGACCCTCTCCAGCAGATCCCTGCCCCTCTTGAACTGGGGAGCCCAAAACTGAATGCAATATTTCAGGTGAGGCCTCAACAGGGCGGAGTAGATAGGGAGCACTTCCTCAGTCTCAACAATAACAGTGTGTTGACAGCTTCCATGTTTCCTCTAACCTACCAGTATATATATAAATGACATTGCCAGTTTAAGTAAAGCAAACTGATTTTACATTAAGATTCCAAGGAGCAATGGAAAGACACATGTTTCACTTAATTATTTAGAAGTCCAGCCATAACTCACATGCCACAGAATCACAGAATGTTAGAGGTTGGAAGTGATCTTGAAAGCTCATCCAGGCCACCTCCCCTACAGAGCAGGATCACCTTGAGTAGATCACTCAGGAACACATCCAGGCAGGTCTTGAATATCTCCAGAGAGGGAGACTGCACAACCCCCCCAGGCAGCCTGTTCTAGTGCTCTATCACCCTCAAAGTGAAAAAAAAATCCTCCTCATGTTTACATGGAACTTCCTATGGCTCAACTTCCACCCATTGCCCCTTGTCCGGTCATTGGGCATCATCCAGCAGAGCCTGGCTCCATCCTCTGGGCACTCACTCTTTACATCTTTATAAACATGAATGAGGGCAGCCCTCAGGCTCCTCCTTTCCAAGCTGAAGAGCCACAGCTTCCTCAGGCTCTCCTTGTAAGAGAGATGTTCTATTCCCTTCATAATCTTTGTGACTCTGTGCTAGGCTCTCTCAAGCAGTTCCCTGAGATCCTTCTTGAACTGGGGGCCCCAGAACTGAACACAATATTCCAGATGCAGACTTACCAGGGCAGAGTAGAGGGGAAGGAGAACCTCACTTGACCTACTAACCATAGACCTTCTCATGGCATTGGTCCTGCTGACCATGAGAGCACATTGCTGGCTCATGGTCAACCTCCCATTCATTAGGACTCTCAGATCCTTTTCTCTTTCACTGCCTCCCAACAGGTCAGTCCCCAAACTAATGGACAATTCCCCAGTCTAATGGTCAAACCTCATTAAAGCTGTACTCAGTGGACCACCCATTTCTGTCAGGCATTCCTCTACTTTCCAGTCTTGCATCTTCACTGCATTGAATACGCTATATTTAATATATTTATATTTTATTATTTGTTCAGAAAAATGGAAAGCAGAGAAAATTTCCTATCTAAAAGAAAAGTGAAAGTGCACATCTAAACCTACTGCAACACATATCTAATTTCCTATAATTTTATCTAAGTTTTCTTGTCCTGTTTATATGCCACTCAGGTGCTGTGCAGCCATGCTGCATAGAATTATAGAACCACAGAAAGTTTTGGGTTGGAGATGACCTCCAAAGGGCATCTAGTCCAATTCCCCTGCAGTCAGCAGGGACATCCTTCACCAGATCAGGTTGCCCAGAGCCCTTTTGAGCTTGATCTTGAACATTTCCAATGATGAGGCCTCAGCTACCTCCATGGGTAACTTGTTGCAGTGTTCCACCATCCTCATGGTAAAGAGCTTCCTCCTAATGTCCAGCCTAAATCTACTCTTCTCTAATTTTGCATCTTGCTGCATCTTGGACATGGAAGACCTACCATCAAAGTGCTGCATGAATGGCTCATATATGTATAAGAAACTCAAGATAATAGTCTTGTCAATGTACCTACAGTGCCTATACAGTGAGCACAGAAGACCAAAATAATCATATGTGAACTAAGACTCTGGCTGCACCCACTGGAATTATCCCTTGCCTAGTAAACAATGCCAGAAATTCTAACCAAATGGACAACTTTGTCAGTTTCTACCTAAAATTTCTTTGGGTGAAATACAGAAATAAAAGATGAATACCAGACTTTCAACTGTCCTATTCTAAACAACTTCATGTGCTGAAGATGAAGCAAGGTGAAGCCTAATAGAAGGAAACATGGTCCTTGAGCAGAAAAACAGTCCTCTTGTAATTCTGAGAGGGAAGAATTGTTCAGTAAGACAAGTTAAATCATGCTAATGAGCAAACCTCTGAGATTAAAAATAGGGATAGCCTTACAGACAGCATGAACACTGTCTATACCCATCACTAAGAGATCATCAATCATAGCTATCCCACCATTGTAAAAAAAAAATTAAATCCATGCTCAAAACAGCATGGCAAGAATCAGAGACACCTATATTATCAAAATGGGACCAAACATACTCTGACATTACCTCTCAAATATCTCCAGCAAAACAGGAGACAGATTTCAGCACTTTTTTTTACAAGTAGTGAAGGGCAGAGGTCCAAACAGTAAATCATTGGATGTCTTCATTAAGAAAAAAAAAAAAAAAAAATTAAAAAAAAAAAAAAAGATGAAAAAAGATGAAACTTAACCAATGAAGGAGCACAGTTCAAACCCATGAAAAGGAAAGGAAAGGAAAGGAAAGGAAAGGAAAGGAAAGGAAAGGAAAGGAAAGGAAAGGAAAGGAAAGGAAAGGAAAGAAAAAAGAAAAGAAAAGAAAAGAAAAGAAAAGAAAAGAAAAGAAAAGAAAAGAAAAGAAAAGAAAAGAAAAAGAAAAGAAAAGAAAAAAGAAAAGAAAAGAAAAGAAAAGAAAAAAGAAAAGAAAAGAAAAGAAAAGAAAAGAAAAGAAAAGAAAAGAAAAGAAAAGAAAAGAAAAGAAAAGAAAAGAAAAGAAAAGAAAAAAGAAAAAAGAAAAGGAAAGTAGAAGGAAAGAGATGTTAAATGTCTTGCAGGAAGAAATTATCAGCACTAAAACAGGAACAGGCTGGCCAAGGGGGTTGTGGAGCTTCCCTCTTGGGAGATATTCAAGACCTGCCTGTATGTGCTCTCATGTGATCTGGTAGAGGTGATCCTGCTCTACAGGGGGGTTGGACTGGAGGATCTTTTGAGGTCCTTCTCCAGCCCCTAACCTTCTGTGATTCTGTGAAAATCAAGTCAAGCAAGTGACATTCACTGCAGCCCTCCATCTGAATGGTTCTGCCGGACAAGAACTTGCTGTGGCTCTAGCAAAACATGGAGGGAGGGTAAAAATTTCCTAGGCAGTGATCTAAGCTCTCCATATCTGTGGGAATCAAAAACATGAAGTGTCTTTACAATGTTACTGATAATCAGTATTTTAAAAGGTTCCTGATCCTTTTTTACAGACCAATGTTTTATCATGAAGGCTTATTTTCAGTTTTGTCATGAATATTCTTCATCTAGCAGATGCAAACTAGTAATCTTTATTAGAAAGAAAAATTAAAACAATAGCAATAAAAAGTGCAGTTGTATTGTTTGGATAACAGGTACTAGAGGCAAAGGGCATGACTACAAATGGAATCCTAGAATGGCTTAGAGTGGAAGGGACCTTAGAGATCATCTGCTCCAACCTCCCCACCACAGGCAGGGACTCCTCTAGACTCAGTTGCTCAAGGCCTCATTCAACCTGGCCTTGAACACCCTCAGGAAGTAGGCAGCCTGTTCCACAGTCTCACCACCCTCCTACTGAACAACTTCTTCCTAAGATCCAGTGTAAACCTACTCTGCCTCAGCTTCAAACCATCCCCACCTTGTCCTATTGCTAGACACCCTTTAAAGAAGTCTCTACCCAACCCTCATGTAAGATCACTTCAGATATTGAAAGGCAGTTCTAAGGTCCCCCTGGAATCTTCTCTTCTCCAAACTGCACATCCCCAGCTTCCTCAGTCTGTCCTCACAGCAGAGCTGCTCCAGTCCTTGGATCATCTTTGTAGCCTCCTCTGGATTCCAGCATCTCTGTGTTCTTCTTCTGCTGGGGACACCAGCACTGGAGGCAGTATTTGAGGTGGGGTTTTAGTAGTGAATGTGGGAAGTGGAAGAGCTTGTGTGAATTTTGCTCTTCAGTCAAAATGCTTTGCTTAAGAGGGAAAGAAATTAGTCTAAATTTAGAGGGGGTGTAACTCAACATTTAACAACAACAACAACAACAACAAAAAGCATCAATATTGCCAGACTTCAGAGATGGAGAATGGAAAGGTTTAATAGTTATTGAAAGTTGTAGATCTCTCACAATTTCCAGAATAATAGAGATCTTTCTCGTATTTCCAATAAAATGCAAAGACAAAATGTGATTAATCAAGCAATGGGGAGCTACAAATCAGAGCCCAGTCTCTAAATTTTGCTTAAGCATGAAATTACTCAAATGGAGCTAAATTACAGATGGAGCCAAATGGGCATCCTGTTATCTTTGCCAGTCTCTGGTATGAAAGTGGTGTTTAGGTTGTGGTTTCTTGAGAAATGGTATGACCAAACCTCTCTCTTATTTAAGACTGTTGCAAAATTGTACTACACATTACTAATTTGGATTCCTTTAGAAGGTCTCTCTCTATCTTGGGTAGCTCATAGGAATGATAATTTCAATCTGTAAAGGTAGAACTTGCATATTGGCACTGTCAGTTTCAATCTGCTCCAGGTCAGACTTCTATTACTGAGAACTGAAATCTCACACATGCCTGTGAAAAATTATTTGGAAGTCCTATTTCTGTTTGACAGTGGGAAGTGCTTGGGTAGACATCAAAAAGCAGCTGTAACAATTGACTCTACCTGCACCTGTCTTGGCTCTCAGATCTCCTGTTTCCCTCGGATGATCAAGCTGCCATCTTTCATGTGATTTCACTTAAAATAATAGAAGAATATTTTCAGGTTTGATTTATCCTGAGAAGCATCAAAGCAAGTTGTAAAAACCTGTGCCTGTATATGTAGCACTGGGACATTCTGTGACACATAGGACCAAAACCCAGCACCAATGACCAAAGCCCCAGGAGCCTGGTATGCAGATGGAAAGGGTGGTCAATTTAAGGCTCTTTCCATGGTACAGTATTTATTTTTCTATTATTATCTCAATTTTTTCTCTAATTAGAAAAAAAAAAAAAGAAAAGAAAAAAAGAAACAAACCCATTAATATAAAGAAACTCCTGTATTTCCAACAATTTATGCTTGGCTGATTGACCAATGCTCTGCAGTTGAGGATGAAAGATAGGAGGCATCAGTAATCATTGCCTCCTGTAGTATATTTGAACTGTGACATGAGTGGAGGCCTAGATTTAGCCTTAGCTAATAGTTCCATTGACAGAAAGGGAAAAAAAAAAGTTAAAAAAAAAAAAAGTGATGAAACAAAGCTGCATTTATTCCTGGGTTGCAAAAAGAGGGCTGTTTGTGCCAAATAAAATGAGTACTTGAACAAGACATACTCAGGCTCTAATGCATATGAATCGCTTTGTGTGTGTTGCTTGATAGCACACCCGAGCGTGATGCTGTTAGTGTCACTCTAGGCATGTTATGGATTTACTGTATAACATACAATGCAATTATTGATTTACATAAGTATTGCTATTTTCCCCCAAATGTAACAGATTTTAGCTTGAAAGGACTATAAACTGAGAGACTTGCTATAGTTTAAAATTGGCAGCTGGTCGGGAGATGAATGCCAGGCAAAGTGAGTGTACAGGAGGTTCCTGCTGTTTCCTCAGGGAAACGTCCCTGGGTGAGACATCTGCTGTTCAAACTTCACCACACATTTTATCAGGTGACACTCTGTCGATACCTAATCCAAATTTCTTCCTTTGTAAAATGCTCTGCTTATATGAAAATACCATAACTTTCCATTTTCTATTAAAAAAAAAAGTAAATTAAACCCCCTTGATTCCCCCCCATGTTTTATTAATGACTGTATCTTTTTATTGGTATTGCAAGTCTTAGAGAGCAACTTTTCTATGCATATTCATAGTTTGGTGGCATGAATCATAAAATCAAGCCCATACGTGCACATTCTGTTCACAGTGCTCATGCTGCATTCAGCAGAAGAGTATCTGAACTCTTCACTGTACATGTCTGCACGAGGGCTCTTACAGATAAAGCACGATCGAAGCAGGTTCAATATGGCACTGAGAAAGCTAAAATTGTTATGCGTGTTCCCCCCATGTCTGAAATTTGCTTCCCACAGTAGGCTCTAGAATGGTTCATGGGATTCCCTAAAGCATATGTGGGAGTTAGGCATCCTTCTTGTCTTCCACAGGCAGTGGCTCTGGATTTTTTTTTTCTGCATGGCAGCACTGCTTCAGCAGAAGAGGTGAAGAATGTTCCCATCCAAAATAAGCTCTAGCCAGGAGACTAAATGACTCTTGAGAGGTGGGAAATGAGAGGCTGAATTCCCTTAGGAAGAGAAGGAGACTAAATCTGTGTTTCACGTGTCCTGGCAAGAGCCTTTACCACTGGAGTAGTGTGTAAAGGGGGCATGTCCTTGCTCTGTACTTTAAAATAGCAGCTGGGCTTGGTGAGGATCTCTCTTCTGTCTCCCTATTAAATGCATTCTCAGAATCAGATGAAGCCTTCCACTTGTCTCAGTTGGATTACCCTCTAATTTCTATATTCTAGCTGGGCTTAAACACAAGCTGCACACTCCTATTAATTTGGAAACACCATAAAAATCACCAGTGCTGGCATCCAAAGAACCTTTAAAGATAGAAAGTAATGTGTTCATGTGCTGCAGGCACCTTGAGGGTTAAGAATCAGCCAAGCAGGAGTTTTCAGCAACACTGTTTTTGAATTAGATGTCTCTGTTACCTTTGTGAGAAGCGGGGAAGAACGAGGCTAAGGTCAGGAAGGGAGTCTGTGGCAAGGCACAGCACTGGCTCCAGAAGCCTTTGGCTCAGCTGCTGGGCTACTGTTTTATTTTAATTGCTTAACTATTAAAAATGCTTCTGTGAAGGAAGTATAGTTGCAAGAAGCAGTTGGTGATACATTCTACTCCTTTTGGTGTGTTTTAGAAACACCGTTAGCATAAATCTTCTAGTGTGATTTGCACTTCACTTAATTTTATAAATATATAGACAAGCCTCAGTCTGCACATCAGAACCAGGAATGTTTTTGTATCAAGAACCTCAAATGAGAAAATCTGTAAATGAGTTGGCTGTTTTCTCATCTGTTCTGTGCCCCTCTTGCTGCCCCTTCTGCTGTCTAAGAGGAAACTGCTTTTTTTTTCCCTCCCTCTCCCAGGTTCTGTCTCACAACTGCTACTGCCTGACTGATGGATGGAGGGATACAGTTTCTACACAACCTTAAATCTCTAACAGTCAGCAAATAAGCATATCATAGCAAAACACTTGAAGAGAAAAAAAAAAAAGGAAAAACCAAACCCAGCAGCTGAAGTGATTTTGCTCTATAAAAAAAGTCCTCACTCTGATCATGTCAGCTCCCTCTACGTAGCCTTCCCCTCGCTTCAGCATGTATTTTGGGCATACCTCTGGTCCTCATTCTTAAGTCTTTCCTTGGCTCTAGCCAAGGCCCACTCCTCAGTATCTCATCATCTGCTCTCTGTAAACCCTTCTCAGTGTGCTTGCTATTCATATTTTGGATTTTTTTTTTTCCTCCACATCTCTTTCCAATTTTTTGAGTCGACTCAGCCAACCTTTTCCAAGCTTTTTCTTAGTATTTCTCCCTGCTGAATTGGAAGATACATCAGAAAGGCAAACCCCAACACTTTCAGCTGTTATTTATGAGAGTAGCTTGATTGACTTAAGGGGCTAGCCAAGGATCTGTTACCTTTAATTAAATAAAAAAAAAACAACAACCAAACCAAAACAAACCAATAACAACCCCCCCCCCCCCCCANTTCACTGAGGATAGGACTTGTATCACTTCTTCCCTCATCACACGCAGGGCTCAAAACACTAAGCCACTAGCATGTGATAGGTAAATATTAGATATTACTTAATGCTTGTTCTCTTGACGTTCTTTTCTGAAAAAAAGGCCCTTAAAAAGAAACCTTCTGTGAATCCTAACTGAAGATTTGTCATTATGTTCAATAGAATTGGAATAGGAAAATATTGGTTAACTTAACAAAATGTCCTCTCTTTTGCTAGGAACTACAAAATAGAGTATATATTACTTCAAAGGTTCTGCTTAGTGCATCTTGTACTTCTTGGTGTTGAATTTACCTCTCCAGAATTTCTTTTCTACCCACTTCCATACAAGCTGATTGCTGACACACTTGTGAGAGGAATTGAATGAGGACACAAGAGCTTATGTTAACTAAAGATGCAGTTTGGTAGATTTGGGAGGTATTTGGGCATAGTTCTACTTGGAAATCGCTGTGGAGAGGGTATGGCCTCAAGTTGCACCAGAGAAGGTTTAGGTTGCATATTAGAAGAAGCTTCTTCCCAGAAGAGGTTCTCAAACACCGCAACAGGCTGCTCAGGGAGGTGGTAGAATCCCCATCCCTGGAGGTGTTGAAAAGCAGCAGAGATGTGGTGCTGAGGGATGTGTTTTAGCACCAGACTTAGAAGAGTTAGGGAATTATTTGATTTGATGGTCTTAAAGGTCTTTGCCAACCAAAATGATTCCATGACTCTCCAATTTATCTATCTCATGAAACTTAAAAGCTTAGAAGCACTGACAAGTGTATAAGACTTGTGGACCCTCTGAATAACCTGTTCAGTGTGCTTGCGGTGGAAGGCAAACTCAGCTCAGATACGAAGGGGTGAGGGATTAGGTTTATAGACCACAAAACATGCTGCGTGTGCCTGGAGACAGGAAGAAGGGAAATATCATGCCCATTTTTGAAGACCCTGGGAACTACCAACTCAAGAGCCTCACCTCTGTGCCTGGGAAGATCATGTAACAGATCCTCCTAGAAGCTCTGATAAGCCACACAGAGGACAGGCAATTTGAGACAGCCAACATGGCTTTACCACGGACAAGTCCTATCAACCAGCAGCTCATCAGGTCCAATAGCTCTCTCTGGAGAAGCCACTTCAAACATATATTAACAATTTTTATTGCCTGATGGATTGAAGTAAATAAGGAAACGTCTACACAAATCAAAAGGAAACTTAAGTAAAATTCATTGCAAACCTGATAAGGAAGGTAAAATTAGGGAGAAAAAGAGATTTTCTACCCTTTGTTTCATCTGGGTACTGCTACAGGGAGAGTCAAATCACTGCCAGCTCTCAACTGACGTTACAGCTACATCTCTAGTGCCCATCAAGCAGTTTGCCCAAATTATTGGTAGCAGGACAATGGATAATCTTCTTCAAATTATTAATGTTTGGATGATAACTGGAATATCTCACTCAATAACACGGGGCTTCATGAAATATTCAAATCCCATTCAAGATGGTACTGCTTGTTACATTAAAATAAAATAATTTAAATGATGATAATGTCAGCTTCCTAGCTTAAACATTCAACTCCTCACCCAATAAAACACCCATATGATCATTTTAAGAGTAAGATTACTTAACCTAAGGCTTTTTAGGTGTTTGCAACACTATTCTTACAGCGCTGTTCTCAAATAGATTATGTGGTTTTTATCAAACACACACCCACTCTCACCATCTGCTGGAACATTTATAAAAAGGATAAGAATGTTAAGGTAGGTTTCCTACATTTATAAAAAGTGGGAGAATTTAAATCAAGGGAAAAAAAAAAAAAAGAGATAGCTTAAGACAGCTGGTTTGGTTCAGAGGGTTTCTATCGTTTAGTAAGATGCTGATAACCGTCTGAAGCTACCACAGGACCCCAACCAAGTTGGAAAGGGCTAGTGAAAGGCATCACAGGATGCTAGAGGTTAGGAAGGACCTCTGCAGATCTTCCAATCCAACCTCCCTGCCCTAAGATCTGCCTGCTTCTCCATGCCCATCTCTACTCCAGGCTAAAGTATCCCAGCTCTTAATATGTGTCAGATATGGCCCTTCACTGACTTCTTCCAGTAATTCCACATCTCCTTTGTACTAGGAAGCCTGAATCTGAACACAGGATGACAGGATTCTCCTCAGTGCCATGTAAAAGGCAACATCTTCATTAGTGACATGGTTAGTAGCATTGAGGCACCCTCAGCAAGTTTGCTGACAACACCAAGCTGTGGGCTGTGGCTGACAAGCTGGCAGGCCTGACAGGACCAGAGGGACCCTATCTGGAGTACTGTGTCTTGTTCCAGAGCCACTATTGCAAGAAAGATCTGGACATGCTGGAACATGTCCAGAGAAGGGCTATGAGGATGATCAGAGGGCTGGAGTACCTCTCCTATGGGGACAGGCTGAGAGAGCTGGGGTTGTTCAGTATGGAAAAGAGAAGGCTCCGAGCAGACCTTATTGTGGCCTTCTAGTATCTGAAGGGGACTACAAGAAAGCTGGGGAGGGACTTTTTAGGGTGTCAGGTAGTTATAACAACAGGGGGAATGAAGCAAAACTAGAAGTGGATAGATTTCGGATTGGAAGTTAGGAAGAAGTTGTTCACCATAAGGGTGGTGAGACACTGGCATAGGTTGCCCAGGGAGGTGGTGGAAGCCTCATCCCTGGAGGTCTTTAAGGCCAGGCTGGATGTGGCTCTGAGCAACCTGATCTGGTGTGAGGTGTCCCTATCCGTGGCAGGGGTGTTGGAACTGGTTGATCCTTCAGGTGTCTTTCAGCCCTGACAATTCTATGATTCTATGATATCTTCCACCAGCTTGCTAAAGAAGCTCTGTTAGCGGAGCCCATCTTCTGGTCGGCTTGCTGTTCACCAGGCTTACCAAGTGTTACCAGGGTGTTATCTGCACAACTCTATCCAGTTGCCCCCACCTCCTGTACTCATTCATGGGCTTACTCTTACCCAGGAGCAGAACTTTCCCCTTCCCATTGTTAAAGTTCACAAGGCTCCTGTCAGACCATTCATCCAGCCTCTCAGGGTTCCTCTGCAGAGCAGCACACCACCACCATATCAACCACTTCTCATCTAGAAACTTGCTCAAAGTTTCAACACCTCCACCCCATCAACCATGTCATTAATGAAGATTTTCAGCCTTACTGTCCCCAGTACTGACCTCTGAAGTACACAACAAGTGACTGTCCTCCAGATGACCTTTGTAACGCTGATCACATCCCTTGAAGCCCAGCTATAAAGTCAGCTTTTGATTCACCTCACTGACCACTTCAGTCAGTCAGTGAGGATGTTATGGGAAACAGTGTCAAAAGCTGCACTAGAGCTGAGATAAACAACAGCCACCACTCTCTGCTCATTCACTGAGCAAATCATTTTATTGTAGAAGGCTATTAGATTGGTCAAGCATCAGTTCCCCTTCATAAATCCATGCTGACTACTCTCAGTCATCTTCTTGTTTTTAATATGTTTGGCAACTGCTTCTGTGAGATTTGCTCTGTGACCTTCCCACAGACTGAGGTGAGGCTGAGAGGCCTGTAGCTCCTCATACTCTCTTTCTCACCTTTCTTGACGGGAGGAATGACATTGTCTCTCTTCCAGTCCTCAGGAATCTCCACCAGTTTCCATGACCTTTTAAAGGGAATCAGGAGTGACCTTGAGATTATATTGATCGGTTCTCTTCTCACTCTTGAGTGCACTCCCTCAGGGTCCATAGAACTCTAACTGCAATGTTCTCCAACTTGATCCTCTTTTACAAAGAAGTCCTCATTTAGTCAGAATTCCATGACTGGGAGTTCCCAGTAAAGAGAGAAGCAGAGAAAGCACAGATAAAGCACTCTCTCTTCCATGCCCTTTGTTTTCAACTTTCCCATCCCATTCAGCCTCAAGTCCATTTTTTGCCCTTGCCTTCCTTTTGCTGCTGTTGAACATGAAGAAGCCTTTCTTGCCCTTCACATCCCTCACTAGATTCAAGCACAAGTAAGCTTTCACTTTCCTAACATTCTCCTCATTTCCTAGCATGCTCAGGGTCTCCATATTTCTCCTGTCATTGATTCCACTTCTTACACTCTACTATCCTGCGTTCCGGTTTTACCTAGGGCTCCTGCATCATGCATGCAGATCTCCTACACCTGGTTGAAGGACTGGCCATTTTGTTGGCAAAGATGCTTTTCTCTCACTTGAGGAAGTGATCCCATCTCTTTCTAGTAGTTCTCATCCCTCAAAGGGTCTTGACTGTGGCAAAAGCCTAATTCCTGTTGTCAACAGCACCTGAGCAATGTGTTATTGATTTCACACAGTGTGCTCACTTCTCCTGAAGCACTTCATCCTCTCCAGCAGAACTGAGAACAAGTTATCTGGACCTCAATGGTTTTGATACACAGTCACAGAGTTATGGATTCATACCAGATATGCTCAAGGTCATCCTGGAATATCACTGATGCCCATGCAGAAGAGCAGCAGAAGTTAATAGCCCAGGGTTGGACAAGCTTCAACAATCTCTCAAACATCTCATATCTGAGTCCATGGCAAGCAGGAAGCCTCCCTAGGTAGCAGATCAGATAGGTGGACAGGGAGCTGAGAGGAGACCTCACTGCTCTCTACAACTACCTGAAGGGAGGTTGCAGCGAGGAGGGGGCAGCCTCTGCTCCTTGACGGCAAGTAACAGGACCAGACAAAATGGTTCCAAGCTGCAGCAGGGGAGGTTCAGGCTGGATGTTAGGAAATATTTCTTCACAGAGAGGGTTCTCAAACATTGGAATGGTCTGTCCAGGGCAGTGCTGGAGCCACCATCCTTGGAGGTGTTCAAGCAATGCGTGGAGCTGATGCTTAGGGCCATGGTTTAGTATTGACCCTTAGGTGCTGGGTGAAGGGTTGGACTGGGTGATCTTGAAGCTCTCTTCCAAACAGGTATATTCTGTGATTTGTGTTGATCTACTAAGAATTGGTCTCACCTTTGTTTTCAAAACACTGACTGAACTGATCTCTAGATGCTGCAATGTTTCTTCTCAGTACCTATATCCTCTTAGTACTCCTCTTCAGAGACGTAATTCTTCTTATATCCAACAGAAAGCTGAATATTCATTTACTTAAAAAAAAACAGTCCCTTGGCTTTCTTGACATTTCCAGCAGATCGCTTCTTCCTTTTTTTTTTTTAATGTCTCCTCTCTCATTCATTCATACAAACACTTTGCAGACTCATTTCTTTTCTTCCTCTTGCACAGCAAGCGTAGAACCTTAATTATCATATGAATGCTTCAGTTTATGAATAACATCCATTATTTAACATCAAAATCATGCCCCACAGTTGCTCTGTGCATGCAGCACATAAAAACAGATATTGACTTTGAATGTCTTAGTAAAAGTATAATGTAGATACCACTTGTTTATTTAAAAGCATCTTTTCAGTATGGACTGAACAGTTTCCAAAATTAATAATTAATATTTACCTAGGAAAAAAATACAATGTAAGAACTCTATTGCCTGAAGGACAATATTAATTAGTAATAGTAGTCCATAACTTTGCTTCAGAAGATGCTTACTGTCTTTTCTAAGTAGGTATGGAGCATAATTACACCACTGGTGGTCAAATTAGGTCACTTCCTCTGCGGCTTTGTAAATATCCAGATGTTCTCTTCTTCACCTATGTAGCTAAGACTGATATAAGACATTTTATTCCTTCTTGTAAAGCCCGGAGTAAAGACAGAGAATGATCCTTGTGATCCTCCAGGGTGTATTCTGCCTTTTGTCCACCAGCTCTTTTGCAAAGAGTAGGAGCAGCACATTTCTGTCTAAGAAGAGAATATAATCCCTAGGCACCGCGTTTTAGAACTGAGCAGTAAATCTGCAGCCCAGTTGGAAGCAGGATACATTTAAACTTGCTGAAAATATTGTTTACAGAAGCTGATGGGAAAAAAAAAGAAGGTAGTATTTATTGAAATAAATACTACCTCCTTTTTTCCCCCTTTCATTAATTTTGAAAGTGCTGATGAATCCTGCCCCTTCTCCTTCCCTTCAGATAAAGACTAAAAAAAAAAAACCAAACACATAAGTTGTAATGCAGGCAAAAAAGGGTTAATATGGGGTTTTGCTCTTGCTGAAATTCTGTGCAAACAAATCTCTAGTACCCTGCACAGTGTTGTGACTGTTAGCAGCATTTGAATTCTCACAGATAAGCCTCTGTCTTGATTTCAGAATAACCCTTGCAGAAATTCCCTTTGTGTGTAAGAACACCTGGCCAAGTGCGTTCTGCAGGTAGATATTCTAGCAACTGTACATACAGGTGATAATGTTCAAAACATATGTGTACAGCTGCCTTTGAGCCTGATAACAAAGGCTTCCTTATCCCAGACCCTCAACATTTCCTCCATTGAGGGTACATAAACGCCATGAAATTAAAGGCTGGAAGAAGTCAGTCAGTAGACAATGCTTAACCTCCTTGGGTATATTTTGTGTCAGCAATGAGCAGGAACAATCTTCTATAGAGACATTTCCCCCTTGTTTTGGAGAAATTTTATCATAGACTTATAGAATCAGAAACTCACAGACTCATAGAATCAGACTCATAAAATCATAGAATCACATAATAATTTGGAAGGGACTTCTAAAGGTCATCTAGTCCAGTCCCTCTGCAGTTAGCAGGGACATCTTCCACTAGATCAGGTTACTCAGAGCCTTGTCAAGCCTGACATAGAATATCTCCAGGAATGGAGATATTTAGATATTTTTCTCTTTCCCAAAGTGAGACTCTGCTAACATCAAGAGAGGGAGAAAAGGCTATTTTTTTTTCCCAGTCATGCTGAAGTTTGCAATTTATTTAAAAATAATTTTTGCCACCACTCAAATATTCAGCTACAATACAGGACACATCAATACCGGGCAACTGTTTCAAGGATAAAATTCTAACCCTTTACTGAATTTGTATCAGCCTTTAAAAATAATACAACAGCTCCCGTAGTTTAATCTCTTCTTGTTGCAGCTACCTTTTTGAGCATTCACAACCTTGTTCGTGTTTTACACAATGTCAGATAGCAAGTGTCAAGAGAAATTTAAAATTATAGTTCATTTACTCTAGTTAAACATAAAGAAGCAAAAGCAATTACCAAAGCAAAATGATGGAATTAAAGATTCTTCTTCGAACCTAGTTAGGTATTTAGTGTTTGATGAGTGTGGAAAAAGATAAATATATTTTTGAGGGAGGACTGTATCAATCTGCAATCATGAATGAAAGCCACAGAACATGATTTAGATATCAAATATATGATTTGCAAACAATTATCAGGCTTGGACCAGGAGGCTGGAGCTAGCTGAGACTATAATTTTTCTTTGTTCCTCAAAAGATTTATTTTTATTTTCTTTTTATTTAAAAAAGTGGTTAATAATGTCTAAACAAAGCAACTTGGTATTTATTACAGGAAATAGTCTTACGCAAAGGCAAATGTAGCCTTTGCTTAAGGATATTTTCAGTAAAGGAGGCCTTGCAGAGGTCCTGTGGAAGATATATAACGCAGCATAAACAGACTGGATGCATTCTTACTGCAAGGGGAAGATGTTAATTCCTTTGGTTTAATTACAGGCTTAAGTTGACATTTAGTGGCTTGCTGATTGCTTTTGACTGATCATAAAAAGTGAGCATAGACTTATTGTTGTGTTGACTAGTCTAAACTGTATGCCATATGCATCTGGAATGTAATCTGTGATTCATACTATATGGCACATTGCACAGAACAAAATCTTTCTGATTGTTAAACATAGAAGTTGAATTTCTCTAAGCCTCACTTGTAAATGTAAGATGCTTTATAAGAATGAGTTATAGATGCAGTGTTGCCCTTATTTTGACATGGATTACTGTAATCATAGTTAAGTCTACTCAGTTTAGGTTTACCAGCAAGTTACAGCTAGGCCTGGGAAAAAACAAACAAACAAAAAACAAACCCCACCCCACAAAAAAACCCCAAAACAACCCCAAACAAAAATCCACAGGAGAATAGAACTTCATAATTAAAATTCAGAAAGACTAGGATGGCAGGGGAGGAGAATGATGCCACAGAATCACAGAACTTTAGAGATTGGAAGGGACCTCCAGAGATCATCCAGTCCAAGCCCCCTGCCAAAGCAGGATCACTCAGGGTAGTCCATACAGGAATGCATCTATGTGGGTTTGGAAAGTATCCAGAGAAGGAGACTTCACAACCTCTCTGGACAGCCAGTTCCAGGGCTCTGACACCACCACACCAAAGAAGTTTCTCCTCATGTTGAGGTGAATCTTCTATGTTCCGTTTTGTAGCTGTTGCTCCTTGTCTTATTGCTGCTGACCACCAAAAAGAGATTGTCCTCAGCCACTTGACACCCACCTCTCAGATATTTGTACACATTGATCAGATCTTCTCTCACCCTTCTCTTCTCCAGAACAAACAGCTCCAGGGCTCTCAGTCTTTCTCCATAGGAGAGATGCTCAAGTCCCCCAGTCATGCTTGTATCTCTCCACTGGACTCTCTCCAGCAGGTCCCTGTCTCTTTAGATCTGGGGAGCCTAAAACTGGTCACAGTGTTCCAGGTGTGGTCTCAGCAGTGCAGAGTAGAGGGGGAGAAGAACCTCCCTGAAGGTTGTTTTATCTACTGAGTATAGCATGCTTCTTTTACCTGTTTGCCTTTGGGCTGCTTTTTAGTTTGCCATTGATACTCTCAGGCAGAAGAAAGAAGCTTGGCCCTGATCCCTCTTCTCCTGTCCAGCTGCAATACAAGGAAGATCCACATTAATCAGAAGAAATTCATGGCACCTTGTCCTCTTTAGCACTTTCTGACAGGTATCCTGGCTAGCCCCTTCTTTTCTGCTGCAGCATGTGTGAGCAAGAAGAGCCAGGGCTCCACACACTCCTCATTCTACTCTTGTTCCTTGCCATCAGTGGGATATTCCATATTCAGCTTCCATGCTTTGGGTCTGGAGAAAGGTAGGACACTTCTCTTGCTGCTTTTTGGGAATTGGAAGACCTCTTAGGATTTGACATTATTTTGACTTGTTTTGGGGGGAAGGTTTATATATGTAAATTTCAGTGTTAGAATTATTTTATACAAATTTGAGTAAGTTCTCTCCAGAAATTAAGAGCCAGGTTAGAGTGCGTGGGGTGGTTGAGTACTGATGGTTAAGTTTCTAATATGTTTGGAAAGCTGGCACCTTTTATTTTCTGGTTATGGGTATGATCTGCAAATATTTTTCAGCTTTCACTTTTATTTTTTTTATGTGTAAACTTATTTTATGTCAATAATGTATGAAGCAAACACATTTAAATTCCTTTATATTTGCCCATACAGGAACAAAGTTCTACTGCACAAGGGTACTTCCTCTCCTCTTCCTTCTCTGAATAGCTCCCTATGTTTAGGTGTAACATAAATGTACAGAGAGCTTCTTAATATTTTGGAAAGAAATGCAAGATAATCTTGAAAGAGAACCATAGTCATATTCTTACCTGTGTAGCAAATTTATGCTCTTTAAAGATCTGAGACACAGTTTGGTTTCTAATGTTGTAATTTGTTCTCTCGTTTTAAGTCTAATATTTATTTTTCTATTAAAGACGGGGGAAAAACCATGATCAGCTCCTTATACATACAGAATAGCAAAAGGAAGAAAGTCAAATGATAAAGACAGGGGAAAATAACAGAGCCAAAGCATTCTAAGTTCTACGTTGCATTAAATATACATAGCAGTATTACAAAAGTCCTACCACTGATTAGAAAGTGCTTTGCAGCCACTACCATCTGCCTGTATTGTTGTTGTTCATAAGGTTTAGTAGTTTTGCGTTTTTTGGTTTGTTTTTTTTTTTTTTTTTTTTTTTTTTTTCAAAAGGTGCCATATATTACAAACATTTCGCACAGCAGAAANTTTTTCCTGGGGTCTAGCCAGTCTGCTTGTGCTTAATAATCTGCTGTCCTTTTATACTTTACTCAGCAATCATTCACATTCTGTTGCAATACCAGCAAATCTTTAAACAACTCCTTCTCATGTTTAATTCATGTTGGGGTTATTCTCAGATGGTCTTAGAATGCACCCATTCACTACAACCTTCTTAAAATAGCCTTTGGATATACAAACTTACAGACTCTTTGCTCATTTTCCCAGAAGGAAGCCTTCCACTGTACTGTATTTCCACTGCACATAATGCAAATTAGTGAAAGAGGGGAAAAAAAAAAAAAGCCCAGAGAGAGAGACCAGGTTCCCATGCAGATGTTCTGCATGTCTTTTCCATGGCCTTCAAAATTAGTCCTCTAGCTAGTGTACAGTGAAATGGCTGTTCAAGGGAAACAGAGTAATTTCATTTTGCTAAGAAATTAGAAAAAAAAAATCATGCCTCCTGTCATTATATTAATACAAATCCATTGGTATAGATTAGTCTTTTCTGGGGCCAGAAGGGACATGGGAAAACTACAGACTGGTTTCTCTTCAACAGCATTTTGCTGTTTGTTAAATTTAGGTAAAATGTACCTTTCTTTTCCTGCTGCTGATTTCAGTCAAGCACAACAGATGACCAGATGAGGGCTTGAAATTTTTTCCTTCAATTCATCTATTTTATTTTATTTTTCTTTTTCAGTAATCCTGATCAACAAAACAAAGCCTGTGAAATAGGAAAATTCTGAGGACATCTTTGTGTATAAGGCATACTGTTGTGTGGAAAACTATTTTACAGAATGTTAGGGGTTGGAACTGACCTCCAGAGATCATCCAGTCCAACCCTCCTGTCAGAGCAGGATCACTCAAGACAGGTCACACAGGAATGCATCCTCTAAGTGGGTTTGGAAAGTCTCCAGAGGAGACTCCACAACCTATCTGGACGCCCTGCTCCAGGCATCCAACACCCTCACAGGGAAAAAGTTTTTCCTCCTGTTCCCATGGTACCTCCTTTGCTCCAGCTTGCCCCCAGTGCCCCTTGTCCTGTCCTTGGCCATCCCTGAGCAGAGCCTGGCTGCATCCTGCCAACACTGCCCTGCACAGCTTTAGCAGCAGCAATGAGGGCAGCCCTCAGGCTCCTCTGCTCCAAGCTCCAAGCCCCAGCTCCCTCAGCCTGGCCTCACAGGAGATGTGCCACTGCCTGCAGCAGCTCTGTGGCTCTGTGCTGGACTCTCTCCATCAGTTTTCTGAGGTTTTTCTTGAACTCAGGGTCCTGAAACTGGACACAATATTCCAGATGTGGTCACCAGGGCAGAGCAGAGGAGGAGAAACTCTCTTGACCTAACCACACTCCTTGTGTTACACCCCAGGATCCCATTGACCTTCTCGGCCACAAGGGCACAATGCTGGCTTATGGTCATCCTGTTGTCCACCAGGACCCGCAGGTCCTTTTCCCCATGTAATCAAGAGCAGTAGTGCAAAATACTTAGCACCAAGAAACTCTGACAGAAAACAATAATGAAACCTCAGATCCATTTTACACTTTGAACTTCATGACTCTGCTGATTGCAGTTCTGTAAAGCATCTATACTTATATCAACAAGAAATTCAACAGTCCACAAAGCCATGGCTAACCCCAAGCATTCATATGCAATTTGGGCCACCTTCTCACCTTTGTGCACTTGCAACTGTAAAAGCACTTTCATCCTGAAAGTCAAGTAAACCTACAAACCAAATACACTTCAGTTACAGCCAGAAAGGACCTACAGAAAAAGAACTTTTTCATTTTGAGGTGAAACTGACACAGTTCTTGTAAAGTAGATTCTATTGCTTGTCTTGACTTTATTTCATTCTAAAATCATGGAATCGTAGAATGGTCTGGATTGGAAGAGACCTCCAAAGGTCATCTAGCTCAACCCCCTCTGCAGTCAGCAAGAGCAACCTCAATTAGATCAGGCTGACCAGAGCCCTGTTGAGCCTCACCTTGAATTTTTCCAGGGATGGAGCCCAAACCACCTCCCTGGGCAACCTGTTCCAGTGTTCCACCACCCTCATAGTAAGTTTTCCCATGTGACTATTGGTTGGGTGCTATATTTTAGCAGCATGGAACTCTTGGGATATTCAGTCCTTCTGCTGTTGTAGATTACTTTTTTTTTTTTTTTCCTGGTCTGTTCCTGAATATGTTTGTAGATGAAAAAACAAAACAAAACTAAACAAACAAATATTTAAACACTAAAAATATAATGACAGCAGAGATGCAAAAATTAGATAGAAGTGAAGGCCTCCTCTTCTCTTCTCTTCTCTTCTCTTCTCTTCTCTTCTCTTCTCTTCTCTTCTCTTCTCTTCTCTTGTCTTCTCTTCTCTTCTCTTCTCTTCTCTTCTCTTCTCTTCTCTTCTCTTCTCTTCTCTTAGAGAGCTGATGTTGAATTAAAAGCACTGGTTGTTTCCCAAAGTGTTTGAGATTTATGTGGTTTAAAAATTTATTTAGATGCATTTACTATCTAGAAATAGTTCTTTGAAATGATGCAATTTGAAATTACTGAGAAAGAGGGTTTAGAAGGGTGGAAAATGTGAAAAGAAAATTGGAAACCTTTTGGAAAAATAAGTAGATCTGCATGTCTCGGAGTACACACCGCTCTCACTGAGATTAGGGAGACTTTTCCATGATGGCAAATCATTTTGTTACATTCTGTCACAGGATACACAGTGAAACATCTCCCTGTGAAGCCAGGGTGAAGGAGCTGGGCCTCTAGAGCTTAAAGCAGAGGAGCCTGAGGGCTGCCCTCATTGCTGCTTCTAAAGACGTGAATAATAAACTGCATCAGTACAGCTGGGAGGTGATCTTCTGGAGAGCAGCCCTGGGGAGAGGGACCTGGCAGTGCTGGTGGACAAGTAAAGTACGGGACAGCAATGTGCCTTGTGGCCAAGAAGGCCAATGGGATCCTGGGCTATACTAAGAAGCATCTGCCCAGCAGATCAAGGGAAGTTCTCCTCTCTTTCTACTCTGTCCTGGTGAGACCTCATCTTGAGTACTGTGTTCAGTTTTGTGCTCCCCAGTTTAAAAGGGACAGGGATCTACTGGAGAAGATCCAGTGGAGGGCTGCGAGGATGATTAGGGGACTGGAGCACTGCTGTATGAGAAGAGGCTGAGGGACCTGGGGCTTTTTAGTCTGGAGAAGAGAAGACTGAGAGGGGATTTAATAAATGTTTATAAATATCTGAGGGCTGGGGGTCAGGAGGGAGGGGACAGGCTCTTCTCACTTGCTCCCTGTGCTAGGACAAGGAGCAATGGGTGTAAGCTGCAGCATGAGAGATTCCACCTCAACACAAGGGGGAACTTCTTTACTGCAAGGGTCACAGAGCCCTGGCACAGGCTTCCCAGAGAGGATGTGGAGTCTCCTTCTCTGGAGATGTTCAAGGCCCATCTGGATGAGTTCGTCTGTGACCTGAGCTAGATTGTATGGTCCTGCTCTGGTAGGGGGTTGGATTCAGTGATCTCTTTGGGTCCCTTCCAACCTCTGACATCCTGTGAATCTGTGAACCTGTGGCAGTGTCAGGAGGACACAGCCAGGCTCTGCTCAGGGATGTCTAATGCAGGACAGGAGGCACTGGTGGCAAGCTGGAGCAGAGAAGGTGCCATGGGGACAGAATAGAAAACTTTTTTCCTATGATGGTGCCAGAGCCCTGGAGCAGGCTGCCCAGGGAGGTTGTGGAGTCTCCTTCTCTGGAGACATTCCAAACCCACCCAGATGTGTTCCTATGTGACCTGCTCTAGGTGACTGCTCTGGCAGTGATTTCTGGTATTTCCCCTGAAGCACTTGGAAGTCTCCACGGTTGGAACCAGAACAATGGACCAAGCCTGGTATGAGCAGCTATTTCTAGCAAACGCTGCAATGTTCCCATGGATAGCCTTGTTTTAGGAACAAGTGCCACACAGCAAGGGTTAAGACCTACTAAAGGCACTGAGACAGCTCTTGCTAGGTGTATGCCTATTAAGCTTTCTGTCAAAAAAAATTTTCACTACTGTTCCACCAGCAGCAGCAGGAGTAAAAACACTATGTGGTTACAAATTCAGTATTTCCTGGCTGTTAATAGCAACCTTGCTCTGAGCTATATCGTGGTTAAAGTGTCAAAAAATATCAGAACCTGGACTGCAGCGAAGATGCAATTAGGAATGTTGCAGCAACCTTTGCAGGCTTGGGAAAGTTTTCTCCCAGGTCTGTGGGGTAAGCAGGAGCCATAAAACTTTGGACAAAGAATAAAAATGACTCTGTTGTAGGCATCAAAACTTGTTGACACTGAAAATAATGCATCTCACCTGTGCAGTGCACACAGAGGCAATATTTTTACGTAAGAAAGTGAAGAGTTTCTGTGTGGAGGGATGTTAAGTTTACAGACTTGGCCCTTTTATGTGTTGAGGCAATACATGGGTAAGGTAAGGACCTAGTGGAAAAAGCAGTTTTAAAAATCAGAATCCACGAAGTTAAACCACTCTGCTAACTTCATGAAAGGGATTTTTGGCCCATTTTCTCTAAATATATCTGATTTCCTCCTAAAACACAAACACAATAAAATGAAGAAATCTGAAAACAAAATTTTATCTCAGAATTCTGTACTTCTGTACTTGTTTGGTTTATTTAGTCTTACTCAAAGATCAAACACTTTAGGAGATATTCAGGCTTTACAATTGCAGCAGAGCTTCCTGTTCTCTCTCTTCTATGCCTTACACCCAAGAGTTGTGGATCATAGAATCATAGAATGGTCTGGGTTGGAATGGACCTCCAAAGGCCATCCAGGTCAAGCCCCCTGGAGTCAGCAGGGACATTCTCAACTAGATCAGATTGCCCAAAGCCCTGCTGAGCCTCACCTTGAATATGGGGCCTTAACATCCTTCTTGTTTGAGTGTTCGACACCCTCATAGTAAAGATCTTGTTCCTCACATCCAATCTAAATCTACTCTTCTCTTATTTCAAACCATTGCCCTTGTCCTGTCACTGCAGGCCTTTGCAAATGGTCCCTCTGCAGCCTTCTTGTAGCCTCTTCAGGTCCTGTTAGGCTGGTATTAGGTCTGCCTGGAGCCTTCTGCGGGCTGAACACCCCCACTTCCCTCAGCCTGTATTCAAAACAGAGGTGTTCCAATGTCCTGCTTATTGTCTCTGGGCTTAGGATGCTGCAGCCACATGCTGGGTGTCCCTGCTCACAGCAGGGATGTTGGACTGGATAATCTTCAAAAGGTCCCTTCCAACACCAACCATTCTGTGACTCTACAGCTCTGTGATCTGTCCAGATATTATCAGGAGACAATCTTCCTTTTACATCTTTACATCTGCTTTTAAGCATCCCTAGCAATATCTACTAGGAATTCTCACTATTGCATTTCTGTTGCCTGGGAAAACCAGTTTAGCAAAATGGCAATATTTATTTTTTTCCCCTTTCACACCCTTTATATGTCAGATAAAATTAAATGAAATTAGGCAGAACACAGGGGTCAGCCAAATATCATGTCAGCTGCAAATAAGAAGATTCTACAGATTTTTTTTGCAACTCAATGTGATGGCCACTGAATATATTGATTACTCGGAAGGTTGCATATCTGGCAGCTCTTCCCTATGAGGAGAGTCAACTGCTGCTGCTAGGCTGGAGTTAATGCTATAAGCTGAAGTCTAATAAATGGCCTTTGATTCATGACACTTAAAACTAAGCATAAGAGAAAAAAAAAGTGAACTGAAAAATCATTTGTGATAAGAAAGCATAAAAAATCAGAATTAATGGGCATAAATCTACCTAACTGTCACTTGCACATAACAGAGTGGCTCCAGCTTCTGCCCGCCTGTTAAGCAGGCATAATAACCTGTGAGGAGTTGTCTTGGGGAACATAAACAGCAGAGGGTTGCAGAGGGCTGCTAACTGCTTGCCCCTCTCATGATGGGTTTCTAGGAACTGTTTCTTGTCATCTCACTGCTGATGCATTTCTGACAAAATTCTCCACGGGGTCTCTCCTGCTACAGGTAAAATGGATCATGCTTAACACTTCATTCCTTCTGTCCTGTTTATTTCATGCTTGAGCCAAAGCGTTCTCAGCATCAAGACATCCTCAAAACTTACCTCAGAGGACTGAATTGTATTTCAAAGACTGTACTTAGTGTTAACTAAATAAAGGCTTTCTGAGTGCTACGAACTAGCTCTTTAGCTGGTGTAAACTGGCTTCTGCTTCCCATCAGCCAAGCGCCTGACCCATTGTGCTCAGGCTGGTTAATGCAGCAGCAGGGAAATGTAGACTTATATGTCAATTGAGAATAATTCAAGTGGATAGATGACTCAGAAGGACAATGCAACAGCCCCTGCATAGCTATTAATAAGGCTCCTTCAGCTGATCATCTCTGAAAGAGTTTGAAACATGCTACTTTCATGTGAAGAGCTCTTGACTCTTAATAGCCAAGAGCACTTCACATGAGATGTGAATGCACGGCACATGTTTATTCTTCCATTAAATCGTTCTCTGCTATTATCAAACCAACACATTGTGATGGGATTTCCTTTTATTTTCAGCTATTTCTAGGTTTCAATACAAGTGTGGTTTGCTGTTAGTACTTGACTAATTATACTATTGTTGGTGTATTAGTTTAATCTAAGCCTGTCACCTTGGCTTTCTGTTGTCACGCACCCCATTCATTCACCCGTCTTCGATGGATTGGGCAAAACAACAGATGTTGAAACTATCTCACTGCTGTTTTAAAAGTGCCTGTGAAATGAATTGGAGGCTGATGGAATCTCAGAGAGCACTTGTTCAAGGAGCTTATCATGTTTACCGCAAGGAAATGTAAATAAGGGTTAGAGCAGATAAAATCTTCTCAAATGTACGAGACTCGGTGTTTGCTTGAGAGGGTTTTGGGAAGTAAGGAGGTGTTTAAAGTCAAAGAAATGGCAGTCAGAGTTTTCATCTTGGCCTTCAGATGGAGAAAATAAGTGTTTCTCTAGGCTCCTGTGGATGTTGCACTCTCACACTGAAAAGCTGGGCAACTGAACTGGAATGCCGATTATTTTATATTTAATTATACAGCACTGTGTGAAATTCTCCTCCTTCCACAACTTTTTGGCTTTTTGATTACAAGCTATTACATTTCTGCTACTGATTTTTATCCCTCTGTTAGCAGTAGTGGCGGAATGCCATATATAGATGAGGCATGTTTATTTTAAATACCAAAGCGAAACACTGCTAAATCTTGTGTACTGCATAGGGTGTGAAGAATACAAGGCCACACCTGCAGAGGTGACCCTAAAGTAAAGGTACTCCATGCCATACTTCATACTAGGTATAAAGATGAGGGATCATGAGAGTTGAGGTCTGTTCTTCAGTGGCTTGTGACTGAGGTGGACCCTGTCAATTCTGCCTTCAATCCCAGCCCATGACTTCCTGAATGCAGTTAGAGCTTCCAAATGATTCCCATTCACCTCAGAGTCTGGGACTTCTCTAGTACCTGCCCACAGCATCAGTGGTGACAGTGACAGAACTGTCACTAGAGGGGCATTTGGTTCAAGATTGGTTTTGTTGTTTTTTATTATTATTATTAAAAGTTGTGTTAGGTTTTAATTTTGATTTTCTAATCCATAAATCTCTCTCCCTCATTCCCTTTCTCTTCCCTTTGGGAAAGGAGATGGGTTAATAGAGAGCATCTGTCACTCGCTTAGTGGCTAGCCCACCCCTAACTCTTGACATGTGGGTGCATAGATTTCTGCTTTGCCTCTTCCAGAATTAAAAAAAAAAAAAAGAAAAAGAAAATGAAAAAATAACTTTAGTAGTAATAACTGTGCTAGAAATGTGGTTTGATATTTGAAAGATTAGGTGTTATCACCATTGCTACCAACAAGGATAGCTGAAACAAGAATATCAATGGCATTAAGTTTGAGAGGATAAAATATTCCTAATGGACATGTAACCTAAATTTAAGCAAAGAATGACCCCAGTGCTACTGGAATTTTTGCTAGCTATTGAATATGTTTGCCTGAGACATAGCTGAAGCTCCTTTTGCTCTGCTTCTGTGGCTCATAGCTAAAAAGGACTGATTCTGGCAGCTAAATGAACATGATGTAAGTTAAAGGAGCATGCAACACCATCCTGTTAATACTGGGCACGAATCTTTCTGCTGTGAGAATACTGTTGACACGAAAATACAATGAGACATATGCTTTGTTTGGATTTTTTTTTCCTTTTAAATACAAATCAAACATTGTAAGCCTTTTAAAAACGTATGCTTATGGAAGCAGGGAGTAATGAAAAAGAATATGAGCACAGTTATGGTAAATCATTGTGGAATCTGCAGTAGTTTCAAGCTCCTCACACGTCATTTCACCATAACATTTGTGGCATAATGAAATGGTCCACAAATGATTAATATTCTTAAGTGCTTTCCTTTTTCTCTTAAGTGCTTCCAGGCAGAAAAAAA
>VWZI01010180.1:698317-712124 GCA_013396835.1 Psilopogon haemacephalus
AAAAAAGAAAAAAAAAAAAGAGGAAAAAAAGAGCTGTGGCACAGACCCAGAAGGAATTCTACAGAACATGTGAGCAGTCTGGCATGCTGAGACTGGGCCAAACCTCTTTTTGCTGTAAGTCACTAGAGCTATTAATGGGGGTGAATGTTGCCTTTCGTCACTTTTGACTTTGAATGCTCTGAGAATTATATTGCATGAAGTTTTGATTTTTTTCTGGCTGGACAAAAAATAATGCAGTGAACTATTTGGTTCCCCCCCTCCTCTGATTACTATGATAAATGTACGTCTCAGTGAGGAAGATGTTAGACTTGATAATATAATGTCTCCAGTAACAGAATCTGTGGAAAAAGTAGAGAGAACATTTTCTATGTATAAAATATGTATATATGTATCTCATATATATGTATCACAGAACAGCAGCTGGACATCAGCAAACAATGTGAACCAATGGCTGCCTGGGCTGCATCCGAAGATGGAGCGAGGAGTACTCTGTACTCTGCTCTGCTGAGACCACACTTTTATGGGGGAACCGAATTTGGGCTAATATTTAATTGCGATGAAGCCGAAATAAAATTATTAAATATTTATTAATATATATGCACAGAACATTCCTCTAAATTTGTTTACAATTTACCAACACTGATTCTGTTATGCGGTCGGTGGAACCATGTGTAGAATGTACACATACAGTTTAATCTAACTAAATGAGTTTAGGAAAAGTTTTAGGAGATTTAATACAACAAAAGAGTTTTAAAGCAAACTTGCCGCTTAACAGTTAAACCTGAACTTTATAAACTTTGGAAATAGAATAGGGTTTACTCACTGCTTAAGCCTTAATATTTAGGGTCTGAGAGGTATATGCAGAGACATAAACAGCTTCAACTCACCTGTTGAAGCTGGTTTTGCAGCTTATGGTTGGAGCCGTCTGGAGGTTCCACAGACACGAGATGAATTCTCTGTAGCTGTCGGGGATCGTCGAGGTGCTCTGCCTTTTGGACCAAGTAGAGCGTCCGTTTGCAGGAACAACTGGAACAGTCGGCTGGGATGCGTCAGGGCCAGGGTAGGTCCTGGATCAGATAGCGGGCTGGCAGTCCAGTTGCTGAGCCATGAGCTGCTGTTGCCAGCATCAAAGGCTAAGACTGCCTCGGACCTCAGCTCGGTGCTCAAGACAAGTTATGCCACTGTCTGGGGAGCGAATTCCTCACCTCTCACAGCAAGTCAGACACGCGGGTAGCAGGTAGCAAAGTTGGCAAGGGACAAACAAACAGTTTGACAAGGGGTTTCCAGCATTTTGGTGACCCGTTTTGATGAATAGTAACCAAAAATAACATCTCTGGAACCAATCCAAAATTATACCACCATAAAAAGGGAGACGCAGGCGTCTCTGCCCGTGGTGTTGTTTACCCCCAAAACAACGAAGGTGCAAAACAAGGTCTTACATGGTATCTGTCTGGCAGAAAGAGAGGCGCCAGTGTATTTGTCAATCTCCCACCTCTTGCCGCCCCGGGAAAAAGGAGAATGAAGAGGGGGGCAAGGTGGATATTCGGGCACGTATCTAATATAAAAATGTTCAGGCATAACGTGGATGTTCCACCACACACACCTGCAGTGTTGAGTCCAGGCCTGGTGCCCTCAATACAGAAAGGACATGGACCTGATGGAGCAATTCCAGAGGAGGGCATGAGAATGCTCAGGGGGCTGGAGCACTTCTGTTATGAATTCAGGCTGAGGGAGCTGGGGTTTTTCAACTTATAGAAGAGAAGGCTCCAAGCGCAAGTGGAGCTAACATGAGCCTGCCAGGACCTGAAGGGACTACAAGAAGGCTGCAGAGGGACTGATTGCAAAGGCCTGCAGCAATAGGATAAGGGATAATGGCTTCAAACCAAAGAAGAGTAGATTTAGATTGGATGTTAGGAACAAGTTCTGCACCATAAAGGTGTCAGAACAGTGGAACAAGCTGCACAAGTCAGTTGAGGCCCCATCCTTGGATATATTCAAGGTGAGGCTGGAGAGGGCTTTGGGCAACCTGATCTAGTTGAGGATGTCCCTGTTGACTACAGAGAGGGTTAGACTGGCTGACCTTTGGAGATCCCTTCCAACCCAGACTATTCTATGATTATGCTTAGAAAACCACACACTAGCTGGTATATAAAACTGACCAGTGGCTAGGAAAAGGTAATACCTATCTAATAAATTTACTGGCTGGAAAATGAACACAGCCATAGTGCCCAGCTTTTCAGTTCAGTGAGATTTTAAAATGGGTAACCTTTAAAAGGCGAAGATCATTCCTTTGGTATAATACCTCATATATGCAGTAATTCTGAGTTTTCAAAGGCAGCTTTTGGAGTTGTAAAAAGCAGCTGCTAATTATGCGTCTATATCCTTGACACTTCTTGGCCTGGTTTGCAGACCTGTGCTTTAATGCCTCTTAGCTGACGTCTTTTGCAAATCTGAGAATTCTTTTGCATTTCTTTTGCTGAATTGAATGCTGCCATGGAAAGAAAGCTGCACAAACAGCAGTATTTGGGGGGGGGGGGGTGTTATTCTGTAAAAAAGTAATATTCTTCTTTGCTTTCCTTTGCTGAATATTCTTAACTGATTTCAGGAAGCAGATACTGAGCCTTGGGAACATGTTTATTTTTTCCAACATCAACATCTGGAAGTGTAGCTGTCTCCACTAGTGGTGAAACTGCTGGCTGTGCTAAAGCCTTCAGGACTAACATCCTGGGTCAGGCTGCTTAGGGAATTTCTTGAAGTCTTTCTCAGGAATATTTCTTTGACTTAATGCTGACTTCAAGGAATCTGTTTCTACCCTCCAACCCCCATTAAGAGTGATGATTTAAAAAAAAAAAAAAAAGAAAGAAAGGCAAATAATTTTCTCAGTAAAAGAAAGATATTCCCAGGGAGCAGGATGCTGTTTTCTTTGGTTTATTTAAAGATCTCCCATAAATAAAATTACTTGAAGTCTGATGTGTTGGTTCTGAGAGCCATTTACCATCTCATTCCTATCAGGCTCTGCATTCCTTGAAGTTGTGATGATCGCAAGGAAACAAGTTGCATTGGTGGTAAAACCGGTGAAAGAGGGAAGCTTGTTATCGTGGAGAATAAGTGACTGCTAAAAGTTTGACCTCATTAAAAAGATCTTTGTATTTATAATCTATAATTGCAGAATTAACATCCTGTAATAGCCTTTGGATGGCAAATTTTCAGTAGCGCTTTTTATAATTTCCCTTACATATGATTTTAGTTCTAGGAAAAGGTCCACAAAGGACAGATGCAGGACAAAAGGTGTTGTACTTTATGCACTTACAACCGTAGTATGCTTACATCACTTATATGTGAGGGCTCCGTTCTGTTTCTGCCTACTGATTCCATTTTATCCCTCTGAAAGACTTAAAAAGGTTGTGTTAAGCCCACTCCTCATACTCTGCTCAGCTCTGAGCCTGGGGGTGTTGGTTGCTGAGAAGCTCCCCAGGAGCCAGCAGTGCACTTATGCAGCCCAGCAGGCAGCTGTGTGCTGGGCTGCAGCCAAAGCAATGTGGACAGCAGGGAAAGAGGGAATTCTGCCCCTTGGCTCTGCTCTGCTGAGACCTCACCTCCAATCCTGCCTCCAATGATGGTGTCCCCAGCAGAAGAAGGATACAGGAGCTGCTGGAATGAGTTCACAGGAGGCCCTAAAGGTGATCCGAGGGTTGGAGCACCTCTGCTGTGAGGACACACCAAAGGAGCTGGGGGTGTTCAGCCTAGAAAAGAGGACACTCTGGGGAGACCTCAGAGATGTCTTCCAGTACCTGAAGGGATCCTACAGAAGGGCCACAGAGGGATTTTTCGTCAGGGTGTCCAGAAACAGGACAAAGGGGAATGGTTTGAAGTTGAGAGAGAGTAGAGTTAGGATGGATTTTAGGAAGAAGTTCTCGGTACAAGGGTGGTGAGACTCTGAAATAAGCTGCCCAGGGAGGCTGTGGCTGCCTCCTCCCTGGGGCTGTTGAAGGTCAGGTTGGATGAGGCCTTGAGCAGCTGAGTCTAGTTGAGAGGTGTCCCTGCCCATGGTGGGGAGGTTGGAGGAGATGATCTTTGAGGTGCCATCCAACCTAATCCACTCTAGGACTTTATGATTCTATGATTTCCATAATTCTTATACTACCACAACAGGAGCTGAAGCAGTGTTATCTTACAGAAACGGAGTTTATACCAATACAGCTATGGTCAAGTTGAAGACCTGTCGGTTTTAATTTCTTAATGAAATAAACATCTGTTAGAGAGCTTTCATTTGCTTTGCTTAACATATAAACCTCTCTCACTAGGAAAAAACCTTAGCTTCAACATTCTGCTTGATTAAGCTGATTTCGTTCTTGTGTAGAGCTTCACCATTCCACATCCTGGGAAAGTTGCAAGTTTCATTTACAGTAAGACATGCAATGTGAAAAATTAACCCAGCTTAACTGCAGTGAAGTAGCCATGCAGACATCTATGGAGGGTAGGTTCTCATGTGGAAATAATCTGTAAGTGGCTTTTTTGGAGCAGTTGTATCCTGTTGCCAAGTTTCTGTATGACTCCATGATATTAATATTGATTGATTTATTGCTGCATAATGGAGAAAATCTGCCATCCCTGCTACGAGTCTGCAGTTCAAAAAATAATCTCTTATCATCAATGATAATTTTGTTTCACATTGGTAACACCTTCTAGAAAGTTACTTAAGAGACCATTCCTTTAGTATTATTACCATTGACATCTATCCTTTAACAGTCATTTGGAAATGAAGGCTCTACGCTATATTTGACCTCAGCAACCTAATAACACTTTTCTGTATGTTTAAGTGTTGTCAGGTCACAGGATCACAGGATGTTAGGGACTGGAAGGGACCTCTGGAGATCTTCCAGTCCAACCCCTGCCAGAGCAGGACCATAAAATCTAGCTCAGGTCACACAGGAACAGATACAGACAGGGCTTAGAAAGTCTCCAGAGAAGGAGACTCCACAACTTCTCAGGGGAGCCTGTTCCAGTGCTCTAGGACTCTTACAGTAAAGAAGTTCTTTCTCATGTTGAGGTGGAACTTCCTGTGCTGCAGTTTCTATCCATTGCCCTTGTCCTATCCCAGGGCACAAGTGAGCAGAGGCTGTCCCTGTCTCCTCCTTTCTGACATACTCACTATAATATATATGGTGATATAGACATCACTATTATTTTATTTTCACAGCCCATGATCTAAATTCTCTCACTAAAATATTCCAGTTAGCCTCAAACTAGCACAAGCCCTCAGATATTTATAAACATTGATCAGATGCCCTCTCAGCCTTCTCCTCTCCAAAGTCTCTGCCCCAAGGCTCTCAGCCTTTCCTCATCAGGCAGTGCTGCATTCTCTTCAACATTGTTGTAGCCCTCCCTTGGACTTTCTCCAGTAGATCCCTGTCCCTCCTGAACTGGGAAGCCCAGAACTGGATGCAATATTCTGGGGGGAGTCTCATCAGGGCAGAGTAGGGCTGGAGGAGAACCTCGCTTGATCTGCTGACCATGCTCCTCTAAACACACCCCAGGACCCATTGGCCTTCTTGGCCAGCAGGGTACATTACTGTCCCATGCAGAACTTGTTGTCCATCAGCACTCCCAGGTCCTTCTCCACAGGGCTGCTCTCCAGCAGATCACCTCCCAACCTGTACTAGCGCAATTTCTTGTTCCTTCCCAGGTGCAGGACTCTGCACTTACCCTTGTTGAAACTCATTTGGTTCCTCTTTGCTCAGCTGTTAGTTTGTCCAAGTCTTGCTGAATGGCTGCACAGCCTTCATGTGTGTCAGCCAAGCCTCCCAGTTTGGTATAGTCAGCAAACTTGCTAAGAAAAAACTGCACTGTCATCAATGTCATTGATAAAGACGTTGAACATCTGTAAGAGAATAAGAATAGTTTCTATGTTCTTCAAGCATACATCTGGACATGTAAGTTCTTTGTATGTTGAATCGGTGGTAAATCTCTTCTAGACATTTGCAGGACCTGCTAGCCAGACTCTTACAGTAAATTCTTGTGAACAAGGAGTTTCAGGTCATGACTCAATCAAGGGACACTTTTGAACCACAGAGATATTATGGACATTCAGTGAATGTAAGAAAGTTTGGAAGTTATAAAGTGCATTTTTTGTACGTTTCCATAAAATAGAACATGGAGCAAAACTAGAAGTGAGTAGATGGATGTTAGGAAGAAACTCTTCACCATGAGAGTGGTGAGGCACTGGAACATGTTGCCTAGGGACATGGTGGAAGCCTCATCCCTGGAGTTCTGTAAGGCCAGGTTGGATGTGGCTCTGAGCAACCTGATCTAGTGTGAGGTGTCTCTGCCCATGGCGGGGGGGGTGGGGGGGGGGTGCCTTCCAGCCTTAACAATTTTATGATTCTACAACATGAGACCTATGTGAGAATAAAATATTGTTTGTGATTCCAACACTTTTGGTTAAAGCTATATTTATCTACTAATAGCATCTAGATACTGCTAAAGTTCTCTCCGCAAGGGATTACTAGAAGGCTTATGAACATTTTTAGTGAATAGAGAAGTCAGAAGGAGCATCTGTACCTACAAGAGGCTGCAAAAAAGAATTTCCCAAAGCAGTGCACTCAAACACGCTGTGTGATCCTACATACTTCAGAAAGGTTATCCACACTGAGTTATACCTTTCCATTGAGCTCAATTATTCTGAAGCTTATTGTTCCATATTTTCTTTGAAGAAACTGGAAATCCCTCCTTTTTCTGTCTTCTTTTCTGGATTTGCAGTCCAGCTGTATTATTTGTGGAAAGTGCTGTTTTTAAGTAGTAATTTATACTTGGGATGACACCAGGTCTAAATCTTACTGGAAAATGTTTGCATTAAATAAAGGGAAAGGATAATAATAATAATAATAATGATGATGATAAAAAATTCCCACTCAACAGAAAACCTGATAAGAGTATTAGTAAAAAAACCCAGTAGAAGAGAGCTGAGTGAAATGCTTAACAACTCCTCTATCAAGTATTTTATGTATTAGGCATCTCATTTAAAATATATAAAGCAGGTTAGCACCATTTCATTTTGCTCAGTGTTACTGGATATTAGGAAGGACAGAAAGAGAGCTCATAAAGTTATTTCCACTAATAAGCTTTCTTTCCTGTATCCTTCACCTTTCTGTTATCCTTCAGCAGAACACCCAATTCATGTTAAAAAAAAACAACAAAAAACCCAACCAAACAAACAGAAAATAGACAAACAGGACTCAAAAGCTACACAACACAGATGCTCCTGCAGCCATCAGAACCAGGGCTGTTTTTAACTTCATTAAATTGCTGTCGTATGGCGTCTGCTGACATGCATCAGACTTTGGAGAGTCTTGCTCATCAGGTATTCTCTAAGACTGTTAACAAGAACAGCGACTCTCATCAGGGGTCCCCAAAAAGCAGCTAATTAGGGGACAAAGGTTGCTCAGATTGTGACAATTACACCTGTAGGTCCCTGTAGCAACAACCCAAATCTGGAACAAATGTATGTTTGGTTGCTTAGTGCAAGAAATAAAGAGCTGGTCCATTAAAAAAAATGAGAGGCAGAAACTGTCAACCATTTGAAAAGCTTTACGAAAATGATCATCCAATTAGTGGCTATGATCAAATCAGGCATGAACTCTCTCTGGATGGCTCCATAATTTTCCTTCTTGCATGGTGTAATTTCATATAGCTCAAATGAACTCGTGAGAGGTAATTCAGTTCCAAACAGTTTTCTCATCACTGCTAATTATACTAATACATTGAAATGCCTCCTACAAAATGCATGAGCCCTTTAAGCCACCTCATTAATGTGATATAATTTTTGCCAGAATATATATCAAACCTATTATCACCACAGGTTTTCTTTAGCTTTATTTTTTTTTTTTCTAAATGTCTATCAAAAAAAGGGGGAAAAAAGGAAAAATAAAAGAAGTAGATTTCTTTGGTCTATTCTCAACGTAATTAACCGTTTCTTTGAACTGTGGTTGTCTATTGTGGGATTTTCTTTAAAGAGTCCTGGCAAAATATACTATGATAGGGGTATTCCTCATACCTACAGGTTCTTTTTCCTGAGTCCTTGATTCCTTAAATTTCTCTCGCTTTTTTTTTTTTTTTTTTTTTTTTTCCCCAGTTGTAGCTGATTCTTTAAAGGGCAAATGATGCATGCAATAATGTGCAAAAATGAGTTATACAAACTGAAAGCAGGGGTGTAAAAAGAAGCATCATCGGAGACTAAAATAAAGACAGATTTTATGGTATTTATGTCAGTTAATTTAACTGCTGGTAGGGGCTTTTGTTGAAACATGAGTTAGTTCCAGTGTTTAACCTTGCAGCATTAATTTATGCTTTATGGCATGAGTACTTCATCACTCCCTCCTTGGGAAGACAGTTATCTCATTAGCCAGAATTTAATGAAATGCAAGGATACACTTCTTAATTTCAAAGATTACTATAACACAAATCAGGTGTAAATCTCAGACTGACTGTCCCTTCCCTTTATTCATTAAAAAAAAAAATAGATTCATTTTGCAATCATAGAACAGAAATTCATCTACAGAGATAAATTCCACTGCTGCTGTTCTAAAGGCATTTCTCATCTGTGAATAGCTTAACTTTGCTTTCAGTAATGCTGGTGACCTTTAAGGTTTGTACAAATTTTAAGGTTTATAACCCATTGTAGCTGCTATGAACAATTAAAGATACATGGTGTTGACTCCACAGGGGAAAAATATGTTACAAGTTGCTACTGGGGAGATGTGGACTGTATGCCACAAAAGATTACTTCACCATTCAAACTATTAGACACTGGAATAAACTTCCAAGGGAGGTGGTGGATTTCCCTATATTAGGCAGCTTCAAGGTCCAGCTTGACAGGGTGCTGGGGCAGCTCATTTAAACTGTATTCTTACCCTGAAAGTTTGGACTGAATGGTTCCTGATGTCCCTTCCAACCTGGGATTCTATGAATCAGGATAAGTTTGGCCAGCAGATCTAGGGAGGTTCTTCTTCCCCTCTACTCTGCCCTGGTGAGACCACACCTGGAACACTGTGTTGAGTTTTGGGCTCCCCAGTTCAGGAGAGACATAGACCTGCTGGAGAGAGTCCAGTGGAGAGCGACAAGGATGACTGGGGTACTTGAACATCTCCCTTATGGAGAGAGACTGAGAGCCCTGGGGCTGTTTAGACTGGAGAAGAGAAGACTGAGAGGAGATCTGATCAATGTGTACAAATATCTGAGAGGTGGGTGTCATGTGGCTGGGACCTATCTTTTTTCCGTGGTAAGCAGCAATAAAACAAGGAGCAACAGCTACAAACTGGAACAGAGAGGATTTCACCTCAACGTGAGGAGAAACTTCTCTGGTGTGAGGGTGCCAGAACCCTGGAGCAGGCTGCCCGTAGAGGTTGTGGAGCCTCCTTCTCTGCAGACTTTCCAAAACCACCTGGATGCATTCATGTGCAGGCTACCCTAGGGGATCCTGCCTTGGCAGGGATGTTGGACTGGGTGATCTCTGGAGGGCTCTTCCAACCTCTAAAGTTCTGTGGTTCTGTGATTCTGTGAATCTATGAAAAAGTATGGGAAGAACCCGACTTCATTTTCACTGTACCTAGATCCATAAGGACATCAGCGTGGACACTCTACCTTCTGTGAGATTAATATAACTGACAAGACTAATGTAGCTTTTTTCACCCTTGGTACCTGCCACCACATCCAGAACCCCAGTAAATACATAACACTGCACTGCCTTTAAAACACAGCTTCACCATGTTTTCCACACACCTTACTTTTATTACTTGCCATTAATTATCTTAGTTTCCTTTTGAAATCTCCACCCTGCAGTTCTCTGTGTGGAGGCTGACTTTGCTCAACAATATCACAATCTAGAGAATTCATCATGCAAAATGTTTGGGCTTGGATTGGTTTGATTTTTTTTTTTTTTTGTTTTTGGTTTCCCCCCCCCACTTCTATGCTCTTCTTCCTAATAGCAATTCTTTGTTTCACACAATTTTATTGAAAACTCTTGCATATGATATTGTATGAAGTAATATTTATTTACCAAATGCATCAGTGTAAAGACATACATACAGGTTTCCCCTAATGCTAGCAAATAGAAACAGGAGCACTTTACATTTATAGTAGTTACAGATAATTCCCTACATTTTAAGACCACAAAGGCCATTTGTGACCAGGTGGGTACCTCACACAGAATGTGAACAATCTAATATGAAGAAATCCAGGACAAGGTTTATGTGCTGGTTTAAGACTGGGTTTTCTGCGTCCTGATAGTAGGAGGGAATACCCCTGTGTAAGGTGTACATATTAATTAAATATGTTTTTACATGAATTAGTTAATTTTCATACTAGACATCAGAAAATATAAATTCCAGTTTAAAGCCTACAGCAGTCTGAGAGGTGCTTATTTTTCCAAAAGAGCAGGAAAGGACTCTCTGCTTCCAAACCAGAGTGTGGCCTTTGCTTTACACAGCCGTAACTCTTGTATCTGTTTTCCAAAAGCAAGGAACAGTTTGGCATGCTCAGGTCACATCTGTTTGCCATTAGACAGACATTGAAACTGGACAATGCAGACAGTTTAGCTGTGAACTTCAGGAAGTGCCATAAGAAGCATAAAATGAGGCAAGACAAATGCCCTAAGAAGTGTTTATACTGCCTCATAGTATGTGGATCTACACACTTGTTCATGAGACTTTGGTATGGAAATCCACGCTCTTGGGCCAGCTTTGCACAGCAGTCTGCATGAAACAACTTCCCTGACGTTGATCCAAGATGGTTAAAGAGGACATTCGTGCAGAGTCTAGGGTTTCCCATCTGTTTTAAATACCTTCAGAATCTTGTCAGAATAGATCATTTCTTTTTCCTTCACTGGATCTAGGCCTGTCAGAGTGAAGTCCATGTATTGTGGCAGGGGCTGTCATGTCATTTATTATGTTTGTTTAGCACACTGCAGTATAACCTGACTCTGCCAGTTAGTTGCTACTACATGAAATTGTAATAATAATAAGGCACTGTGGAGGAGAGACATACTGAACAAGAGTGCTGAAACACAGCCTTTTTCATTTGAAATTCACTGGGCAAAATCCAATAGAGCTATAGAGCAGACAGGACCACCTCAGCTGTCAAGATTTGACTGTCTACAATACACTGCATTTCTCATTGCCACCTAAAAAATCCCTAAACAACGGTCTGCTACACCAGTCCTCTGAAATTCATACCAGTTTCAGAAGGGTCTGGCTTGTTCACACAAGATGAAAAACCCAATTCAAACATTATTACTTCATACTGTATTTAATATATTGTGTGTCTACACGTGTCACTTGGTGCCAAAGGATGAAGTGGTCCCTGGAGAATCTTGATTTCAAGAACACCCTTTGCTACACTCAATTTGCCTTCAGACCACAGGTTAAATTACTTGTAAGCAATCCCAGGCTAGGAACAATATCTGGAGGAAGATTTGCTGTGCTAGTAAGAGGAAGAGTGGCACACTGCCCTGCAGAGGGACCTCAACAAGCTGGAGAAGTAGGCTGGCAGGAACCTCATGCATTTCAACCAAGGGAATTGCAAATTACTGCACCTAGGAAGGAAGAATCCCATATACCAGTTCATGCTGGGAGCTGAGCAGTTTAAAAACAGCTTTTCAGGAAAGAACCTAGAGATCTTGGTGGACATCAAGTTGGACATGAATCAGCACTTGTAGCAAAAAGAGGTCAGCAGTGACCTGGGCTGCATTAGGGAAAGTGTTGCCAGCAGGTCAGAGGAAGTGATTCTCTCCCTCTGCTGAACACTGGCCAGGGCAAACCAGGAGTTCTGAGTCCAGCTCTGGACTCCCTCAGTACAAGAGAGATGTGGATGTACTAGAGGGAGTCCAACAAAGGGCCACTAAGATAATTAAGGCACTGGAGATCTCATATGAGGAAAGGCTGAGAGTTGAGACTACTTGACTAGGAGAAGGCTCAAGGGAGATTATATCAATGTGTACCAAGGAATGGTGCAAAGAGGACAGAGCCAGTTTTTTTCCAATGATTGCCAGTGACAGGATCAGAGCCACAGTTCCTGCCATCTGGACATCAGGAAACACCAAGCACGGGTACAGATTGCCAAAGGAAGTTGTGCAGTTTCCATGCTTGAAGATATTCAAAAGCCTTCTGAATGTGGTCCTGGCACCCTTGCTTGAGAAGGAAGGAGATGGACCTGATGAAATCCCTTCCAAATCCAGTCATTCTGTGATTCCATGAAAGGCCTGACAGAGAAGATCTGGCATATCTTCTGCTGCACAAGAAATCTGCTGAATCCTAAGCCAGGAGCTGAAGCTTGACTTCTAGTGTTGATTTGGCTGTAAGTTTTGATAACCACATGCCTAAACCAAGCATTTGGAATCCTGACTTTGTAACAGTTCTGCTGCCCCCTTGACTTTACAAAGAGCACAGATGAGGTGGAACTGAAATCTAGCAGTGGACTTTGTAGTTTCTTCTGATATGTAGAATGATTGTTCTCAAAAGTAAAAGAAAAAATAACATTTGAAATTAAATCAGGCCAGCTAAAGTCTGTTGAAGGATGTGTAAGCTCCCATATTGACAAAAAGGGTATTTTCCTCCAGTATTCTTGTCAGTTCTGGAGTAGATTTTATCCACTTATCTTATGTTTCTCAGGACTGCTGAGAACTTTTATTTGTGACAGCTCCCCAGTTAATTTTATTTTTGCCTTTCCAGCCACCCGTTTTCACATATCACCTTGCAGCAAGTGCTGCCTGCCTTCCAGTGGCTTCTATATGTGAGGTTCAGCTGCCCTGGCTTTCAGAAGAGGTTTATTTTTATTTAGTTGAGACACATGTGAGGGTGAATGAAGGCACACATCTCAATTCCTGAAGAAAAAATATCAGGGAGAAGAAGGTGATTATTCACTGCAATTACAGAGCTCACAGCTACTCAACTTTTTGACAACCTGCTTTCTTGCACAAATAAATATGGCCTGGAAAACTCTGAATCTGAATTCTGTTTAATAATTGCAACAGGAAACCAGAATTCAGGAGGGCTGGATCCTATTCTAATCTCTATTTAGGGCTCAAGTTCCCACCACTTGGAGATGTGCTAGGTGAACTCTTAGCCTTTGGCAAATCCAAAGTGTATTATTAGCATAACCTTCTTTCATTAAAGTTTAACCTCATGTGTTTTACCTTGTGTTTGACACAAACAAAGAGTGAATAAACAGCTACTATGCCTCAGCTGATTCATGGTGGTAACTCATTAACCTGCACAGCTCAGAAACATAACTGTTACTGTTAGGATATATTGGCTTAAGTCACTCTAAACTTTCATGAAGTGATTGGTTTGGGAGAATTGAAGACCTCCCAAAGTTGTGTTAGATAAAAGGGAGGGACAGATCTGTAGGAATTGAAGCAAGCACAAATTAATCACCCTGAATACCTGCACCCTATGGAAAATAAGTGAACTATACTTTACATTTTTTGTCTTCGCATAACTGTAAGATAGAAATAATATTACTAATCACACTCAAATAACCAAAAATAAGTTGGACTGTTAAATTTTCTTTCAATTTTCCTAAAAATTTAAGATTCTTGGTGGTAGCAGCCTGAGTTTTAAGTTTTTAATACACATATAATTTAGGGAAAAGAATCAGTCAGAGTTTTATATTTAACTCTCAAATTGAGATTTTTTTACAGTAGTAGCCTGGATTTTAAGTTTTAAAGATTCATTTTGTTTAGGAAGAAAAATCAGTTAGAGTCTTATATACAATTCCCATATTAAGACCTTTTAGAAATAACTTCTTTTTTTCT
>VWZI01010180.1:712664-729937 GCA_013396835.1 Psilopogon haemacephalus
TCCTCTCCTCTCCCTATATAATAGGTTATTCTGCTTGTGTAAAGAATAGGGGGATACAGAGACACTGCAGCAGATGTTGTGTTTCTTTAAGCCAATAGAATTTCTTGTTTGAAGAAGGTGACCAAGTTTCTTTGAAGACTGCAGGTGATCATTTATGATATCACCTCAAAGAAACTGTCATAGAACCAATCTAGACCTCCCTGCAAGAGCAATTAAAATAAAGAAATAAATAAATTGTAGCTCCTCCCAGTCTAATCTGATGTGATGGCAGACAAAGTGAGGGAAGAGGTTACTGGAAATGGAGGTCTTGACCACCTGTTCTCAGATTTGCCTCTCTTATGTCTCTTTAATCTCCCTAGTCACACAATAAGGCTGTTTCCAACTTTATATTCCTATGGCTTTCAATTCTTCTTATTTTAATCCTGCTAATCTTGCATTTGCTTCATCACCTAAAACATCACTTTTGCTTGTGCTAGGAGACTTCCCCAAACAAGGTTAAAACATTGGAATAATTATGGTCCCAGCAACAGGACCAAAACTTGCATAGGTGATCTGAGGTTGAAGAAAACCTGAATTCACAAAGGCCTGTTCTATTGGCATGCAAGAAGGGGCCTTGACTTTTTTGGGTGGGCTACTGTGAAGTATCAGGTGACTGTAAGGCGATAAATTTAATTTTTTTGTCAGGGAGCAGCATTTAGACTTGTAGAAATTAAGTTTTAGATTTCCATTGTGGCGTTAATGGGGAAAAAAAAAAAAAGCTGCAAGAGAAAACAGACCCTTTTCAGGAATGGGATTCAGAACATTAACACCTTAATTTACATAAAATTAGTTACATACTGCTGCAGTAATTTAATTTCTTTGACCGGGACTTTGCAACTGTGAAAAATAGATTCAGAAAGGCAAATCAGGACTCTTCCATATTTTCTCCAAGTGGCTGATTTAATGACAATATGTTATCAGAATGATTTAATTGCAAGTCGTAAAAGAAATAAAAATAAAATATGTGTTGCCAAATTTGGAAGGCTTGGGTTTGGATAAAAAGGTTTGAAAATGGAAATTAAAAAAAAAAAATTTAAAAATCCACTAGATCTGTAGGTGAAGTAATTGCTGTTTTCCTCATGTGTACTGAATAGGCAAAATCATCACTGAAAATAAAGCTTGGAGGAAAAGGCAAAACCATTTGTTTTTTGAACAAAGGAAAAACATATGAAAGAAATGACATAACTTTGAAGGAAAATAGAGCTATTATACTTTCTTTTTTATTTCTGGGAAAAAAAAAAAAGGAAAAAAAAAAAAGAAGAAAAAAGAAGAAGAAGAAGAAGAAAGAAACATTATTTTTATCAGGTTCCTCAGCTGAAAATAAGGTCCAAAGCAAGCTTCTGCATTCTGAGTGTTCAGCTCCGCCATTTGCAGAATTCACTTATCAGTAAAAGTTCTCTGCTTAAGACCTCATATAAAATAGCCTTCAATACTGCCAGGCAGCTGCAGCCACAGCCTCCCCGGGCAGCCTATTCCAGAGCCTCACCACTCTCATACTGAAGAACTTCCTCAGCTCCAGTCTAACCCTTCCCTGCCTCAGCTTAAAGCCATTCCCCCTTGTCCTGTTCTCTAGACACCCTGATGAAAAGTCCCTCTGCAGCCTTCCTGCAGGATCCCCTCAGCTATTGGGAGGCAACTCTAAGGTCCCCCTGGAGCCTTCTCTTCTCAAGGCTGAACACCCTCAGCCGCCTCAGCCTGTCCTCACAGCAGAGGTGTTTTTCATAAAAAAGAAGACAGTCCTTTGGAACATTTTTATTCTGCCCATGCATTCCTTATGAGAAAGCAAGACATATTTCAGAACTATACCCTCAAAATTATGGCTGAACACAAATCCAGGAGCTGAGCACAGATAGCTTTAAATATGTTAGTAAGCAAAGTGTTCTTCAAGTGATTTTTAGTCAATAATCTTTATGTTATAAATAATTGGACACACCACGCTCTAGTGATAAGTCTCTACTGATTTTCAACAGAGATTTGACTTTCTTATATCAGTTGTGGCTATAGCATGGTCTTTATATATGGAATAGGTCAATTTTTACCTAAACATGCTTTAAAGTAAGGATAGTAACAGTACAAATGCTCCTTGGCTGTAGTGCATGTTTGACACTGTTATGTCAGTGCCACTTTGTTCTGGTGAGACCTCAACTGGAGCACAGCATCCAGGTCTGGAGACCTCAACACAGCGAGGACATGGATCCAATGGAGCAGGTCCAGAAGAGGTAATGAAAATGATCATGGGGCTGGTACACCTCTGATGCAAGGACAAGCTGAGGCAAATGGGGTTGTGCAGCCTGTACAAAAGAAGGCTCCAGGTAGACCTAATAGCAGCCTGCCCGTACCTGAAGGGGCTATAAGAAGGCTGCAGAGGGCCTGATTGCAGAGGACTGCAGGGACAGGATGATGGACAATGGTTTGAAATGAGAGCAGAGCAGATTGAGATTGGATGTGAGGAACAAGTTCTGCACTGTGAGGGTGCTGGAACACTGGCACAGGTTGCCCAGGGAGGTGGCTGAGGCCCCATCCCTGGAGGTATTCAAAGTCAGGCTTGACAAGGCTCTTGGTAACCTGATCTAGTGGAGGATGTCCTTGCTGCCTGCAGAGGGGTTGGACTGAATGACCTGTGGAGGTCCCTTGCAGCTCAAACCATTCCATGATTCTATGATTCTATGTGTGCAAAGGTATCACTAGGGACTGGATGAATTTTGAGTGAATCAGCTTTTCATCATGCTGACGGAAAAATTAAAGTGGGTTTGGTCTTCATCAGATACTCTGTGTGGGCTTCTTAATGAATAGATTAGTGAAAATAATGTCTACAGTGAACTGAATCATAACAGACTATGTGAAAGTCTCTTTGGAAACTATCAGATAAAAGAGCACACTTGACTAAAGCCAATAAATGGCCATTGTGCCAAAAGCTGGGGAGAAAAACGCAATAGAAATCTGAATGGATAAAAATCTTAGTTTTTTTTTAGTTCAGTGTACCACATTAAAACAAATGTCATAAACCAGCAAAGGCTCTGTGTGAATATCTGCTAAAAGAATAGATTTGTGTCACTTTTTGTGCAGCAAGGATATCCATTTAATAGGTTTCCACACCAGCTTTGATCACATTTACATTTATTCTGGTTTCTGTTACATTTTCTTAGTTATTTTTTAAATTTTTTTGATGCTTTCTTTGAAATATATGAACCTTTTAATGTATGGATAATTTATTCAGCTCCTAAATTTAAATGCCTGGTGGGCGTAATTTTCCTATTTTAGTTTACTTCCATAGCTGGCTTCACTTTGTCTGGAATATATTATTCATTGTCTCCAAATTATAACAGGACTGATGTGTTAGAGTATAACTCCTTAAATTCATTTCAATATTTTAACTATTTGCATAACAATCCAGGGGGGTAGGAAAGCTTCCCTGGCAACCTCTTTGTCTCAAAGAAACCATCAGAGACTTCTGATGTTGTTGCCTGTGTTTTCAGGAGAGTGCAACGTATTTTAATATGAGCTTAAGAATATGAACATGAAGAAGTTTGTATCATCATTGTGACTTTAATTTCCTTTTTTTTCTTGTTTTTCTAATTTGAAAACATTCTCACAAATTCTGGGTTGTTAAATCTGTATCTCCATTCTTGGAGATATTCAAGGTGAGACAGGGCTCTGGGCCACTTTGCTCTGGTGAGACCTCACCTGGAGCACTGCATACATGTCTAAAGCCCTCAATACAGCAAGGACATGGACCTCATGGAGCAGGTCCAGAGAAGGGCCACAAAAATGCTCAGAGGGCAGGAACACCTCTAATACAAGGACAGGCTGAGGGAACTGGGGTTGTGCAGCCTGCAGAAAAGAAGGCTCCAGGCAGACCTAGTAGCAGCCTGCCAGGATCTGGAACGTCTACAAGAAGGCTGCAGAGGAACTGTTTGCAAAGGCCTGCAGGGACAGGATGAGGGCAATGGTTTGAAATGAGAGAACAGATTAGATTGGATGTGAGATGTAAGTTCTGCCCCATGAGGGTGGTGGAACACTGCAACAGGTTACCCAGGGTGGATGGAGCTATTCTGTGTCAAGCTGGACAAGGCTTTGAGAAACCCGATCTAGTGGAGGATGTCCCTGCTGCCTTCAGAGGGGATTGGACTGGATACCTTTGGAGATCCTTTCCAACCCAGAGCATTCTATGGTTCTATGAGTCTATAAAGATGCGTATCTTAAACCAGGCCAAACTCTTATTTGGCATAACTGGAGGATCTGGAAAGAGGCAAAGCTAATGAATTTCTTTTCCAGATTGCCACACATTCCAAAGTTGTTCTTTATAGCATATTCAACCAGCTCACAGTGCTATTTCAGGAGAAAAGGAAATTTTTCTCCTTGAGAAGGTGAAATACAGACAACAGCTCTGGGCTACCTTCAAGGTTTGCTTGCACAGTGCAGATTGTGATCATAGAAGAGCTTAGGTTGGAGAGACCTTAGAAATCATCTCCTCCAACATCTCCACCATGGGCAGGGACACCTCTCAACTAGATTCAGCTGCTCAAGGTCTCATCCATCCTGGCATTCAACACTCCCAAGTGGGAGGCAGCCACAACCTCCCTGGGCAGCCTATTGCAGAGTCTCACCACCCTCCTACTGAAGAACTTCTTCCTCAGCTCCAGTCTAACCCTGCTCTGCCTCAGTTTCAAACCATTGCCCCTTGTCCTGTCTCTAGACACCCTGATGAAAAGTCCCTCTGCAGCATTCCTGCAGGATCCATCCAGGTACTGACAGGCAGTCTTCTGTTCCCCAGACTGAATATGTCTGTCCTTACAGCAGAGCTGCCCCAGCCCTTGGATCATCTTTTTGGCCTCCTCTGGACTCACTCCAGCAGCTCTGTGTCCTTCTGTAGTGGGTTTGCAACCCACACACCAACCAACACACCTTCTAATGCTGAGGACTCCAGAAATGCTGGAAAAGGGAGTTGTTAAGCAGAAGTGTGGTTGGTGGAGATGTGAATTGAAACTCATTTTGTGCTTGGCAAGGAGTGAGGTGATGAATAACAACCGAGCAGAAATATGTATCAGGGCATAACTCTTGGTCTGAGAGATGTAAGAGAACTTTGACTCTATCAGAGATGTCTGCTACCACTTTTTCCTTTAAGTGAACATTCCAAAGAGGTAAAAAAGGGTTGTTTTAAAGTACAACAGCAACAGAAAACCGAGAAACAAGCCCACCTTTAGAGATAAATTTTACTTGAACATAAACCTGAGGAACAAACGTAAGGAAAATTCAGAAGGAGGCAGAGCCTGTAAAGACAGGGTTTAGGTTGTCTCTTCTTTATTATTCCTAAACCAGTGTCTGGTTTTTGGGCTCTTGCTACCTCCAGGAAAGATTTTCTTTCAGTCTTTCAGTCTGGGATTTCAGCTGTCTTCTGCTTCCCTTCTGCCCAACGGTCTGACCGTGGTCCTAGACCCTGTGCAGGGAGCAGGTGGAGCCCAGAGGCAGGCAGGGCTGTGACTGCTCTCAGCACTGTGCTTGTTCCCAGCACGTGTAGGTTTGTGGGGGTTTTTTGTGTTTGTTTGTTTGTTTTTTCTGCCTCAGGACATCTGTTAAGAGGAATGTAAGAAATTAAAAAAGACACAAACCAGGTGCCAGCTGGAGCAAAGGGAAGAAGAGAAAGGTTTATCTTGTTAAGACCTGCAAGAGTTCTATGGGACTTTCCTCATAGATTTTGTTGTAGAATGTCATGCAAGATTCTAGAAAATAAGACATCTTATTAATTATGGTGTAAATCGTGATTGCTGTTGAAACTAGAAGGCAGATATCATAGCTATTTATTGTGTTAGTTCATGAGACAGTACTTGACCAAGAGGTAGCAATGTCAATGCAGCAGATCTCAGAAAATCACAGAACTTTAGAGATTGGAAGTGACCTCCAGAGATAATCTAGTCCAACCTTCCTGCCAAGGCAGGATCCCCTAGGATAGTCCACACATAAATGCATCCAGGTGGGTTTGGAAAATCTGCAGAGAAAGAGGCTCCACAACCTCTCTTGGCAGCCTGCTCCAGGGCTCTGGTACTCTCACATGAGAGAAGTTTCTCCTCGTGTTGAGGTGAAACCTTCTCTGTTCCACTTTGTAGCTGTTGCTTCATGTCTTACTGCTGCTGACCATGGAAAAGAGATTGGCACCCAACCCTCAGATATTTGTACACACTGATCTTCTCCAGACTAAACAGCCCCAGGGCTCTCAGTCTCTCTCCATAGGGCAAATGCTCAAGTCCCCCAGCCATCTTTGTGGCTCTCCACTGGACTCTCTCCAGCAGGCCTATGTCTCTCCTGAACTGGGCAGCCCAAAATTTGACACAGTATTCCAGATATGGTCTCACCAGCGCAGAGAATAGTGGGAGAAGAACCTCCCTATCCCTTGCTGGCCATATTTTTCTTGCTGCACCCCAGGATGCCCTTGGCTCTCTTGGCCACAAGGGCACATTGCTGGCTCATGCACTCTACCAAGGTCTTTCTCCACGGAGCTGCTTCCCAGCAGGGTAACCCCCAAACTGTACCGATATTTGTTTTTATGAAGGCTATTTCCCAAATTCAGCTTAGCATTTAGGACAACATTATAGTTATTAGTGCCTTGAAACAAAGCTCCAGAATATTGTGTGAAACAGCACCACTGTTCAGAAAGAAATAGAGGATTCCTGCAGCTAGGGAGGGGGAGGAAACAGCAGACTGTTTGTAGAGGTCCTGATGACATTCTCATGGAGGCTTTCTGCAGAATCACCTTAGAAGCTGCAACGAAGACCATTTATTTTGTAAGTTATCCTATGTGGAAATTCCTTTGTAGATCTAATTTGAAGTGGTTTGGCACTGTAGGGAAGCAAAGCTGGGGTCATCCAAGTCCTAGACTAGACCTTTAGTATACTGAAACTTTTCCTGTCTTGCCATAAGGAACAGCAGATGCTGGAAAGCACAATTCTGTAACATGGAACCAAGCCTGAATGTTTTGTCTGATAGCTAAATATAGGTGTCCTGCTGGATTTATAGACTGAAAATATAAGAGAAGTCTCTAGTTTGAGTCATGACATAGCAGAGTGAAGTTGTGGTAGGTAACTGTTTTTGCCTGGATGCTGGAGCAATCAAAATGGCAGCAATCACAAAGGGAGTAAGAGCTATCCTAAAACAATGTTAAAGTGAGTAATAGGAAAAGACATGACTTTATTTATAGTCCCACTGGAAAACATTGGGAATTTGGGCTAGTTGCAATGGGGGCAATTACTGCTGATGCTTTTTTAAAGCTTGTCCAGCCTGTGTGTTCCTGTAGGCAAAATATTTCTTGATGATTTTATTACTGCTCTACTTCCTAAGCTCACTAAATTCTAGCTAAAAAAACAAAAAAAAAAAGAAAAGAAAAAAAGTAATGACTTCAGCTATAGCTGCTCTTTGAACTTTTCTGATGGCAGATATTTGGCAGGGAAAACGGGTGGTAATCTCGTAAGAAAGAGAGCCATGGGCTATGCAGACATTTCCTTTGCCATTCCTCTCACCTCCTCACCCTGACCTACTCCTTCTATCTCTCTCTGGCAGGATGCTGAAATGGGAAGATCACGGAAGTGGGTTTCTAAGCACAAATCGTTTGGTAAAGGAGAATGTTTCCATTACATGTGCATGATCATAGAAAGAAGCATCTAGAGATTCAACAGGATGTCCATGAGTCAGCAATGTGCCTCTGTGGCCAAGAAGGCCAATGGCATCCTGGAGTGCGTTAGAAGGGAGGTGCTTATAGGTTGAGAGAGGTTCTCCTCCCCATCTACTCTGCCTTGCTGAAGCCACATCTGTAATATTGTGTCCAGTTCGGGGACCCTCAGTTCAAGAAAGACCTCAGGGAACTGCTGGAGAGAGTCCAGCACAGAATGACAGAGCTGCTGCAGGCAGTGGCACATCTTCTGTGAGGCCAGGCTGAGGGAGCTGAGGCTTGGAGCTTGGAGCAGAGGAGCCTGAGGGCTGCCCTCATTGCTGCTGCTAAAGATGTGCAGGGCAGTGTTGGCAGGATGCAGCCAGGCTCTGTTCAGGGATGGCCAAGGACAGGACAAAGGGCACTGGGGCAAGCTAGAGCAGAGAAGGTGCCACAGGAGCAGGAGGAAAAACTTTTTCCCTGTGAGGGTGTTGGATCTCTGGAACAGACTGCCCAGATAGGTTGTGGAGTCTCCTCCACATTCAAAACTTCCCTGCATGTGTTCCTGTGTGACCTGCTCTGGGTGACCCTGCTCTGGCGGGGTTCTGGACTGGATGATTTCTGGATGTCCCTTTCAACCTCTAACGTTCTGTGACTCTGTGATTAGGAATACATCTCTTAAAAAGAGCAGGAAAAGTCAGCCTAATTGGGGTAGCTTTTAATGGTAAGAACTCCATGGAGTGTTAACACTATTGCAAGTTTGACTCCAAGACTAAGAAACAATTCCTAACTATTTACAGAGCTTTTACTAAATATTAAAGCAACATCTCATTTTTATTCTGAAGCATCAGAAAGTATTTATAACATTAAAAAAAAAAAAACAAAACAAAACAACAAAACAGGAATATGTTGAGCTTAGAATTAATTTTTGCTTTGCAAGTTTGGGCAACCACATTAAAACTTCACCACCAAACATAGGATTATAATTTTTAAGCCATTTTTCATTGAGGGGAAGAAAATGTATCTCCAAGACATATATATAAGATATAAAATTATAACATACAGTTATTGCCCCTAGTGGCAAGGAACAAAATGCCTTCTCCATTCTCCAGTCCTAGTAGTCTCTTTCTATTCCTTCCTAGTCTCCACAGGAGTTAATTTGCTTCAGTCTTATTGATGCCTAATCCACAGGAGGAGCTTTAATATAAGTTTCAGATTTTTTTTTCATATTTCTAAAAGATGAGGCAGATTTCTTGCAGTTTCAGAATATCCCCTTGGACATGATTGTTGCAAGACCACTGCTCCCGAGCTCTCACTTCATAATGGATCTCACAGTATTTGAAATCTCGGTATGAGGTAATAAAAGCAAACACAGATAATAGCAAGTGTTGGAAATTTGGGGTGGGCTAGGGTGTATTATTAAAGTGTAGATCTTCCTTCTCAAAGTCACAGAATAGATTTGGTTGGAAGAGATCTTCAAGATCATCCAGTCCAATCTTCAACCAAGCACTGAAGGTCAACACTAAACCATGTCCTTAAGTTCATGTATTTATGAAGTAAGGCTTGAAAGTTAGACTCAAGAACTTAGATTCCAGAAGACAAATATAAAAACTCCCATACAACAACTGAATATTTCTTGTTCTAAAGTCAATGTTGAGATTCAAAGGGCTTGACACTTATTTAAAGCCCAAATCTTGACATGGACATGGGAAAGAAAATTGAGCTGAAGAGAATTTTGATCAGTCATTTAAGAAAGCTCCGAGACCAAATATGGCCAAGTATACCTGAATTATTCTTCTGGAAATCTAACCAAAGTCATCATGTTAATACTGACCAGTGTCTCACCACCCTGTGATGGTTTAGGAGTTACCCACCCCCTTCCCAACACTCCCCTCCCCCCTCTCCCATTTGAATTCACCCAGACTAGACTCAGACCCTGGAAGTTAATGAATGAAGCTTTATATTTACAGCTTAGCACAATATACAAGCAGATATTTACAATATGTTACAAATATTTACAGGTATATACATTAAAAAGGTAATATAGAAACAAAAAGGCTTTTTCAACCACTCTTCCACCTTCTCCCCACCCACCAATCTTATCCTAGAATCTACCTTACGTGCCAGGTAAACAGGGAAGANACAGATCCAGCTGGAAGCCAAGAAGAGGGAATGACCAATGACCCAGAGCTCATACCAGAGCAACTATCCCTTATTTATGTCTATGTCCTTCCTTTTGTACATCTCAGTAAACCTATGTGTGAAGCAGACATCACCATTGTCTTCTTTTCACAGCCTATAACCTAATTTCTCTTATTAAAATATTCCAATTAACTTCAAACCAGCACACACCCTTATGAGAAGAACTTCTTTCTAAGGTCTAATCTAAATCTCCCCTCCTCTAGCTTGGATCCATTCCACCCTGTCCTATCACTACCTGATACCCTAAAACAGCCTCATCAGCTTTCTTGTAGCCCACTTCAGGTACTGGAAGGCCACAATAAGATGCCCTCAGAGTCTTCTCTTTTCCAGATTGAAGAGCCCCAGCTCTCTCAGCCTGTCCCCATAGGAGAGCAGCTCCGGCACTCTGACCATCCTCGTGGCCATTCTCTGGACACATTCCAGCACATCCATGTCCATGTCCAGAACTGGACACAGTAGTCCAGATGGGGGTCTCACAAGAGCAGCACAAGTCACCTCTCTCGACTTTCTGGCTCTCTGGGCTGCAAGTACCCACTGGTGGCTCATGTTAAGCTTCACACCCTTTTCTTCAGGGCTGCTCTCAAGCTTGTTAGTGCCCAGCCTATATCAGTGCCTGGGATTGCCCCAGCCAAGATGCAGGACCCTTCACTTGCAAATGTGAAAAGAAACTGGGGAAATGTTGTTTTGCAGTTAGACTTCTATTTGTTTAACTCTAAGGCGATCCACATTAGCTGCAATTTCAAATTACCTCAGGGGAGATGATCACCAGGGGCACAGACATTTAAATTGTCACTAATTATATTTTATTATGAATTATTGGTTTGCCAAGTACACCAGTCTAGTTGGGTGGACGCAAAAAGAGTGTGCTGTGCATTATAGCTTTGATAGGAATCTTTAGGATCACAGGATCGTGGGATGTTAGGATTTGGAAGGGAGCCCTGGAGATCTTCCAGTCCAACCCCTTGCCAGAGCAGGAACATAATCTAGTGCAGGTCACACAGGAACACATTCAGACAGGGCTGGAAAGGCTCCAGAGAAGGCGACTCCACAGCCTTTCCGGGGAGCCTGTTCCAGTACTCTGTGAGCCTTCCAGTAAAGAAGTTCTTCCTCCTGTTGAGGTGGAACTTCCTGTTCTGCAGTTTCCATCCCTTGTCCCATGTGCTATCCCAGGGCACAAGTGAGCAGAGGCTGTCCCTGTTCCTTCCTTTCTGACCCCCAGCCCTCAGGTATTTATAAACATTGATTAGATCCCCTCTCAGCCTTCGCCTCTCCAGAGTAAAAAGCCCCAGGTCTCTCAGCCTTTCCTCATAGTGATCTGTAACTGTATTCCCAGAGACTTGATGACTTTGCAGTGAGCATGGCCCCTGCTATCCAGCAGCTATCTGTAAGTGCAGCTGGTTTGCAATGCCCTGGCAAATGACACTGCTGATCTGATCTACAGAGGCAGTGGGTCCAAGTCCTCTCGGTCATTTGTCTTACTTAGCAGTAAGTTAAGCAGTGTGAAAAACTGTGCAAATGCTCTTTTGGGTCATTATGTTATTGTGCATCATCTCCAATATCTTAATGTACTTTGAGCTTGTGTACACGTCCAGTTGCGTTTGTTTGTTTTTAACAAATCACTTTTGAAGCCCTGCACATTTGATCGCAGCCGCTCCTTAAAGCTAACGTGTTTATCACACAGTATTTTTATTTATTGAATTATATTTGCCATCAAGAGAGACAGACATGAATATAATGTTTAAAAAGATGTCTGTTGATGTGAGAAAAATGCAAGCCGTGTGGTAGAAGCTCAGTGAGTGGGAGAAATGTAAATGTTCTCTGCATTTTATCTCACATGACAGAATACATTATGGTCAAAATAGTGTCTTCCCAGAGACACAGGTTTCTAACATCTGCATAATACACATTTTTTTTTTTTTAAATAATGTAAGCTCTTTATTGTGGTTGCAATTGTTTAGTTAAATACCCTCCAGCCTCATTTAGAAGACCCTCTTTTATGCCATCACCTTGCATGGGTCCCATACCTTGGCTACATCTAATGCAATTATAATTACCATGACAATATCTAACACCTTTTGGAAACTCTCCTCATGTGATAGAGGGGTGTGGTACATCCTGATGTCTGAAACAAGCTATTTCCAGCAGACAATTAGTTGTCTTTGACACAGGCCTGCATTTCCCACCAATTAGTCCAAGCGGCAGGGTGCATTTCCAGAATTTTGCAGAGCCAGCAGCTCTGCTATTAAGCTGAATTTAGGATATTTAAATAAGTTGCAGTACATATTCTGGTTTTCTAAATGTACTAAAATCAATAGCTATAGGTTTGGGGTTTTTTTTCGGTCCGTGAATAATTTCTGACTCAATATAATGCACACAGATTAAAAGATTTACAAGATTTATTTTTACTGTCAGCAAATAATCTTAATTTTAGACTATCACACTGGATGAGAGCTATTAACAGCCATTGAGCAAGAGCTCAAAGTTACAATATCCTCTGTAGTAGTTCATCTATTACATCTAGGACATGTGATGCTAACAATGGAACAAACAATTCTGTAGCACAGCCTTCTAATTAGCTATGCAAATACAAACCCAGCATGTTGGTCAGCTGTTAATGGATTTCCACATATTGTGAGTAGCTCTAAAGAAGTTGGGCTCAGGTGTCCTTCTCTACCATGCCATGAAATCATCTTATAGAAACGTCTTCAGATGGTATGGATCTTGGTTGCACAGCCTGCAATATGAGTCAGAATAATTGGATGCTGTTGTGGTCAATTCCGCCATGGTGGTTGCCAGTGCTGAAGGGCTGGAGCCTGATCAAAAGCCATCATAGCTCAGCAGAGACTCCTGTTTGTGTGTCCCTGGAAAAGAAAACCAAACCAAATGAACAACGATGGGGGTGGGGATCAGCATAAGAACATCCTCCTGACTTCTTCCCGGGGGTAGTGTGGTCTACATCCAGGAGGGCTGTTAGCTTGTTTAACTGTGAAACAAAATGCCCAGATAACAGGTCTGCAAGTTGCATGTGGCCATCTCTTTGATGGACCAAACCACATTTGTCAAGTCTGTACCTGTGTTCAGATATAGCAGGTTGTGTTTTCTTATTACTCTTTCCCTGCTTCTGTCTAACCCCACCTTGTTTTGTTGCAGTGTTGCTGTTTGTTCACATTGGCTTCCTTGTTTTCTTTTTTCTGGAAAGCTTCAGCTAATTAGCTTGAGTTCACTTTTCCACTGTCCTCTTCTCGCACATGTTTTTGAAGTGCTGCTGAGGTGATAAAAGACAACCTAGGCATGCAACAGGGTTCATAGCTGCTTGGAAATCTTGGTACTCAACAGGGAATTGCTAAGCCAGAAAATTCAGTCATTGTTCTTTGAAGCTCCAAGGGACCATTGGTATGTTCAAATTTTCTGTAGAGCTGGGGCATGGAATGCATGGATTCATTCTGGAAAGGCTTGCTTAGAGAATCACAGGGTCATAGAATCACAGAATCATAGAATCACAGATTCATAGAATCACAAAATCACAGAATGGTCTGAGTTGGAAGGGACCTCCGAAGCTCATCCAGTCCAACATCTTCTGCAGTCAGCAGGGACATCCTCCACTAGATCAGGTTGACCAGAGCCCTGCTGAGCCTCTCCTTGAATATCTCCAGGAATGGGGGTTTAGCTCCCTTCCTGGGCAACCTGTTCCAGTGTTCCACAACCCTCATGGCACAAAACTTGTTCCTAACTTCCAAGCTACATCTGCTCTTCTGTAGTTTGAAGACATTGCCCCTCATCCTATCACTGCAGGCCTTTCACCATGATATGATAGCCTTGGACTACAGCTTACCCTCATCTTTCAGCTACAGAGGGGAAACCTGTGGAATTTCATGCAGCACATCATGTGTAGGGCCTCCATTCTGCTGAACTGGACCCTTAAATATATATTATCCCACTGATGCATGAAAAAACCTGGGCTCATAACACCCATCATCAGTAATGGGAGTTAGGTAGCTAAATTCCTTACATAGCAGTGAAAGAGGCCTCTTTTGATTTTAGAATTTTTTTTTTTTTTGCCTACCAGGATTTCCCTTGTGCCTAGTATGAGCATATAAATGGCCATTTTATTGTATTAAATATGTATTACATCCATCACTTTAAATGCTGTGCTGTGATGAAGGCTTCTCAGTCCCAGGATCAGTTCTGAAAATATTGAAACTTGGCAAGCTAAACATGCTCAGCTGAGTAAGCCTAAGGGTCCCATTCATGGAAATGTTACATACCACTTACGCTTATTTTTTTAAGTTAAATTTGCACAGAAGAAATAAGAAAAAGAGTTGGTAAGATATTGTTTCTCCTTGCTGATTTTTTTTCATTGTTTCTTCACAAACCTGGAAAAGAGAGGGAAGGAAGAAACCAGCCTCAGGTAGCAACCCACCAGAAAATACACAGATATTAAAAAAAAAAAAAATCTTCTGGATGAACCGGTAGATGATGATGGTTTAAATCAGCTCTTTGGCAAGTACATATAATTAGATTTATACCTTAGTGTTCATTCCTGGGTTTTAATTGAAGATATTTTGGAAGCTTTCATTCAAGTTTCCATTTAATAGTTTAAATAAAAAGAAATTAAAAAAAAAGAAAACAAGCAAAGGAGAGAGCATTAAGGAGTGGCACAAAGAGGAATAACAACACGACATAAACTCAATTTGTTTTCAGTTTAGAGGAGCATTCTACCTTTCAAGTGTTTTATTTGCTATTCACTTAACTAAGACTGAGTGTGTTTCTGCAACATATTAGCTGTGCTGTAACAGAGACAGTCGAATTGGAAACCTTCAGAGGTTACTTGTAGGATCCATTAAATACCACTTTTAACACTGCTTTTCAGTCCAAACTAGTCTGGCTTAACTCAATGCTTAGTTATATTTCTAGCCAGGCATTTAAACCGTGGATTTTTTAACCAGTCCATTTCTGTCTGATTCTTTTTTTTATTGACCTGCTAAGGACGGCAAAATTTTTAACGACTTCGCATGTAGATTTATGTTCCGAAAAGAAGACTTTGCTTTCAAATCAGATCAGTTTGACCACATTTCGCTTGATAGTCCTGCAATCAGATTTCACCAAGACAGGAAAATGCAAACTGGCTTCCACAGGCTATTTCAGACTGCATGCAGCATGCATTTGTTTTTATGAACTACAAAATGCTCTCCTTGCAGCTCCTCTGCCTCTGCTGGTGCAGGCATTCTATAATGTTCCACAACAGGAGGGGAAGGTAATTGTAAAATTGAAAATTAAGAATAATAGGTGCAGTAGCCTCATATATTTAAGACCTATCAGGACTGGATTATGAAAGAGAGTGTGTGTACATGTGTGTGTACGCATCTTAGGAAGACAAAGGCCCAAGGCAATTTCTGTTCAGGTTTACAATGGTTTTGCTGCAAGCATGCAGAACTAACTGGGTTTAGATTAAGGCAGTCTAATTAGTGTCATGTCAAACTGGCAGTGATCATAAGACAAGAGAAGGGTCACTCTTGTCATCTGCTTGGTCTTTTGCCCTTAAATATAGAGCTGCATAAAGCACAATCTCCTTCTTGTTAATGGAAGCAGAATATGTATAATCTGCACATGAAATGAAAAGAAAATGTGTAAGGAAATTTCTTTTTCCCATTTCCTCGTCAGGAGCTGTGAATTTTAGTGAGAATTAAAGTAAGGCTAATTCTGCAGTCATCTTCTGACCTGTCAGGTTAGCTGTCACCCTCACGTCTCTCAATGCAGGTCTTTAGCTTCTTCTTGCTGAGTGCAGCCTTTGCCAACTGACAGAAAAATACCGACCATGACAAGAAAAAAGAACATAATGTCCTTTTCACCCATCACTACTCAAAATTGCTCAATCTTTGCTGACATATTATTAGACATTGTTTCTCCAGAAAAAGCACTTGCTTGCTTTTCCATAAGAAGTATGAAACTTTCAGAAGGCAAGGATCCCTTCCTTACAAAATACTAAAGCCTGTAATTATTTTAAACCATCTATTAATATGCAATCTGTTGTTTCATAGGAATAAGTTGTCACAGGTCTGAAGGCATTATGCTGCTGCCTGCTACTGTCCCCTGGCTCTGGGGCTTGGCCTCCTCCAAGGATGCATCCCCAGAAACAGGGGCTGGGCTGCTCACTCCGTTCTCAAAATGTGTTGTGAAGGTAAATTGAAGAGGTGCAAATTGTGGGAAGAGCTGCTAGAGTCTTTGAGGATCAACTCGTGGAACTTTGGTTCCTATTTCACTGTTTTTGTCCAAGGCTTTCATGGAGGGTTTGGCTCATAAGCACCAGTGGTACCTAACTGCTCCCAAAGGGCTAACCTGCACTCAGACCAGTATGCAAACTGGGAGTGTGCATGACAACTCCAGTAACATCCCTTTCCATGCACACCCATGCCAGTATCCAAATTGGGAGCGTGCATGAACATTCCAGTAACACCAGTTTCTACGCTGCTGGGGAACTGGAAAAGACTGGAATACAGAGTGAGCCCACACATGGCCAGTGCAGAGCAGCACCTCAGCTGCCTGGGGGTGGGTCAGCGATGGACTTTCAGCCACGAGCATCGGCTTTGTTGCTTTTGTGAGTTTCTAATCTTTAATGTCACTTGACAGCGTCTTCTGATTAACAGTTGGGCTTTTGTTTAAAAAAATCAGGAATATCTAAGTGTTTGCTGTAAGTAAATGATTAAAAAAAAATCCAATTAGCCTAGCGGTGATTAACACATTTACATTACTTGGATTAACACTTTAGAATATGAATCTGTTTGCATTTTTGCCTAACTCATAATATTCCTTGATTATGATGATGATTTTTTTTTTTTTTTTAACCCCGAGTGGAGCCTCTGTTATTTCATCACATGACATTGCTTTGAAAAATCTTTCCAGTCTCAGATGTGGACCTTAATGCATTATGCAAAACCCAGGGATTTAGATTTTTGACATTGCATACACTCAAAATATATTCTAAAGGGAGACATTATATGCTAACTTCTCCTGAAATCCTCTTGCAGCTGCTTGGTTAATATAAGATGTTGAAAAATATTTACGTAGTTTGTTTTCTTTTCTGTCAACCCCAAGGATCTTACGAATTATTTTTTTTTTCTTTCTCCAAATGGCCAGTAGCTGAAGTAGTGACTTTAGTTTGACTTAATATTATGCCACGCTGACAGATGAAAACTCCTCCTCGAAATGTCATTTGAGTGCTCTGCTAATTTGCATTTAGCTCGAAAGCTTTTAGTGCTTTGCACATTCACATTNGAATGCAACCCGAAAATCAATTATGGCAACTATTTAGAAATGTAAAGGAAAGGCAATGCAAACAAAAAAAAAGTGACAAAAAAAAATCTTTAATTGTAGGGAAAATGTGCATCTTTTTTCC
>VWZI01010180.1:731516-794537 GCA_013396835.1 Psilopogon haemacephalus
TATATATATATACATATATATAAAATAAAAACCCTGTTGACCTGCTAACTTATGGAGCATATCAAAACAATGTGCTAGACAGTTCCTTAGTGAACAGACATCTTCCTTAGCAGTTCTAGACAATGCAGTGCGCAGAAAGCTGCTGACGTACGGTGGCTACCACAGTGTGAAAAAAAAGATAAAGAGCAGCTCCAGTAATAAGCAGGGAAGCTTCTAGGGGAGAGGATGCTTTTGTGCCATAACTTTGCTTGAAATCTTCAAAGATTAGCATGAAATGAAATGCACAAAAAAAATAATTTCAAGCGAAGTACGTCTCGAAGCCTGCGTTTGGCATGAATATTGAATATTTAAAATGCTTTTTTGCTTTTGTGTATCTATGACTGATAAGTCTTATAATGGTGACAATTGCTTCTTTCCTTCAGGATAAGCAAACCCCATTTTATATCTTGTCCTTCAAGCTTTGTACAAGCACATGTCCGTTCTGTTTTGCCACAATTTTAGGACTTTGGAAATGTTTAAAGCAAAGAAATAAAATAAAAGGCCTCTTTCTGACCTGTTTCTCTGCAGCTGTAATGAAGAGAAAGGAGTGCTTCACAGATATATGTGAGGGAATTAGTAAAATCTTCTTTTTCATTTTAATTTTCCTGTCTTCTGCGGGCTAAGTTGCCAAATTATATACTCATGAGCACTAAGAACCTGTATACAGACACAAAGAAATATAGCCTCATTTTATCAAGGCAGTTAACCTGATACAGAATCTTTTCTACATCCTGGCATTCATAAGAGACTTTTGGCCTTTTACCTTTAGTTTTTCCTCCTTTAAGTAGCCCATTGTAATATCTGAGCAGGAATATTGTAGCAGTAATAATTATCTCTGTGGAGCAAAAAGAAAAAGAATATCTTACATGTAAAATTATAGATGCATGAATTTTCCTTAGCCATCTTGAACATATTCATTCCATGTTCATCCTGTTCATCACCTTTCTCCTTCAAATGCAAACCCTGGAGTTTCAAAGTGCCTTGTTTCAAATCCTCTTTTTCATTGCAGTATTTAATTTTATATATATATATTAAAAAAAAAAAAAAGGAGGAAGAACAGTGCCTAAGGAAGCTTATAGAGATAGTAGACATGGTGGCAAATGGCCTAGTCCATGCACATCATCCAACAGGTGCAGTCCAGTGGTTGCAGGGATTTTTTAGCTTCCCAATCAAATGTGAGTTGAATTTTGTAACCAGCTTTACCATTTTCATTTTTACCTCCTATGAGCACCACCAAAGTTGCTTCTATTTCTGCTTCTTCAGGATTCAATTCCAATCCATTAAAATCAGTCTGATCATTCTGATCTAAAAATAGACCAGGAGGATCTAGGAAATTCCTTCCTAAGGACATTGTGAAAAACTCAATATTCTACTATCTTACTAGTATATTTATTATTATTCAAGTCTTATTATTCTATTTATAGTCTATTCATTATTATTTGAGTCTAAAGCTTACAGATAGCTTCAAAACAGAAAATGCAGACTTGCTTTATTGGCAGACTGATGCCATTTGAGGGTTGGACTCAATGATCTATGAAGGTCCTTTCCAACACCTAACGTCCATTAATGCTGTGATCCTGTGATTATAAATTCTAGTGCAGATTTTTTATTATTATTATAATCATAATAATCATTATTGATGTGATTTCAGACTTCTGAAAATTAAAAAAACTTTGATTTGACCATATCCAAATCCATTAATTCCTCTTAAAATATTGAGCTTTTTTTTTTTTTAAACATAAAAGATAAGTAAAATAATAAACATACCAGGTAATATATATTTTATTAAAAAACAAAACAAAACAAAACAAAACAAGAAAACTGTTAACAGCAAGTGGTAAAGCTGCATAATGATTAGAAGAAATGGGCTTTTAATTTGTGTGGCTCGTGTGACCTTCACCATTGTGGTAATAGGATAAAGCTTCACAATCACAAATGGATTCTGTTTTTGTGGCATCCTAGCAGTTGCTTCTAGGGCTGTGTTAAGCAAAAAGCTTAATATTTAAGAAATAATATTATTTGATAAATAATACTTACTGTTTAATGTTTGATAAAGCAATAGTAGGCTACAAATTGCACAAATCTAAGCTAAACCAAGTCCTTCATCCCACTCTCAGTTAAAGTCTGTATCCATCCAGGGAGTTTTTACCAAGATGACCTCTATTGTTGAATAGTAGTATCTGAAGAGCAGTTGTGGTCTCACACAAACAAATGATGTAAAGTGAACCCATCAGCCTCCAGGACTTGGAGGCACTTTTCAGGCATGCAAAGGACAGCTGTGGTGTGACCAATGCGGTTGTGACCCCACTCATGTGTTGCACCTCTGGACATGTGCACTGTGAACTTCTGGAGCACTGAGCAGTCAGTTTGAGTCATGTAGCACTTATGTAGATCAGAGAAAACAAACTTTCTGTACTATCCCTCTGTAAAATGCAACCTGTGAAAAGAACTGACCAAATTATTACAGAGTATTACAAACTCACAGAAAACATGTGGTTAGAAGAGACTTGCAAGCTCATCCAGTCCAACCTTCAATCCACCACTGAAAAGTGAGCACAAAACTATGTTTCTAACCACAAGGTCCACGGGCTGCTTAAATACCTCCAGGGATGGTGACTCCACCACTGCCCTGGGAAGACCATTCCAATGTTTGAGAACCCTCTCTGTGTGAAAAAGTATTTCCTAGCACCTAGCCTGAACCTCCCCTGTTGGAGCTTGAAATAATAAAATTACATAAAATTAATTCCTGGTTTTTTCAGTCCTAGCAGTATATTAATTTGAGTGTGCTTTGGTTTCTATTATTTCATTAGTACTTGAGTGTGATTTTTAAGCTAACTTTTGTGCAATAAACTCACCAGTTTGCAAAAAGGAAGCACAGTGACTACTAAAAAGAGAAGCTGTGGAAGATAATTTCATAGAATCATAGAATAGTCAGGGTTGGAAGGGACCACAAGGATCATCTAGTTCCAACCCCCCTGCCATGGGCAGGGACACTCTACCCTAGATTAGGCTGGACAGAGCCTCATCCAGCCTGGCCTTAAACATCTCCAGGGATGTGGCCCCAACCACCTCCCTGGGCAACCCGTTCCAAGGTCTCACCACTCTCATGGTGAGGAAACTTCCTCCTCACATCCAGTCTGAATCTCCCCACCTCCAGCTTTGCTCCATTCCCCCTAGTTCTGTCACTACCTGATAGCCTAAAAAGTCCCTCCCCAGCTTTCTTGTAGACCCCCTTCAGATACTGGAAGGCCACAATAAGGTCACCTCGGAGCTTCCTCTTCTCCAGACTGAACAGCCCCGATTCTTTCAGTCTGTCTTCACAGCAGAGGTGCTCCAGCCCTCTGATCATCCTTGTGGCCCTTCTCTGGACACACTTTGGCATTTCCACATCCCTCTTGTAATAGGGGCTCCAAAACTGGATGCAGTACACCAGGTGGGGTCTCACCAGGGTGGAGTAGAGGGGGAGAATCACCTCCCTCGACCTGCTGATGTTCTCCTGATGCAGCCCAGGATCTGGTTGGCTCTCTGGGCTGCAAGTGCACACTGCTGGCTCATGTTGGGCTTCTCGTCCACCAGAACCCCCAGGTCCCTCTCTGCAGGGCTACTCTCCAGCCAGTCACTGCCCAGCCTGTATTTGTGCCTGGGATTGCCTCAACCCAGATGCAGGACCTTGCACTTGGTCTTGTTGAACCTCATGATGTTAGTTTGTGCTCACCTCTCCAGCCTGTCCAGGTCCCTCTGAATGGCATCCCTGCCCTCCAGCATGTCTGCTGCACCACACGGCTTCATATGATGTATTCCTTGGTGGGATGAGTAAAGTGAATCTTTCCCTGCTACTCTGTTCCGCCAAGACTCCACCTGCAGAACTGCACCCCATTCTGTTGCTCCCAGCATAAGAGTGACATGGAACTGCTGGCACAAAGATGATCAGAAGGCTGGGAGAGTTGAGGCTGTTCAGCTTGGAGAAAGCTCCAGTTAGATCTTAGAGCAGCCTTCCAGTACCTGAAGTGGGCTACAAGATAGCCAGGAAGAGACTTTTGAGAAGGGCTTGAATGGATTGAAGCTTGGGGAGGGGGGATTGAGACTGGAGATTAGGAAGAAATTCTTTACAGTGAGGGTGGTGAGACACTGGGACAGATTTTCCAGGGAGGTTGTGGATGCCAGGTTGGATGGGACCTTGAGCAACCTGGGCTAGTGGAAGGTGGCCCTGGCCATGGCAGAGGGGGTGGAACTAGATGATCTTTAAGATCTCTTCCAATCTAAACCAGTCTATGAATTTATGAACATGTAGCTGTCTTCACAGGGCTGTTAAATGAGGTTGGCATCCCTTTGCAGGTGTAGGGAGCATGCATTGCTGCATGACAGATCTGTTATTGGGCAGAGGCAGCCATACTACAACACAGCTAATCCATTGGTCTTGGAAAATTTTTTACTTTATGCCTGTGGTGCAGAGCATTCTCTAGACCATGTTTCGCAGGATTTCACAGAACAAAATGGTCCCAGAATAGTTGTAAAAGCTTAGATTGCATAGCCACCAGCACTGCAACTCTATTTATCTTTGGACCTCCGTACAAGAGCTAAACTACCAAAGAGAGAAAGATGAAATACAGCAAACACTGATGGCTTTGTCCTGGTTGAAAGGAACACAGGTAGGACCTTGCCCCATACAGAAGTAGCTAGATGCTGGCTCTTGATTTATGACAATGATATTACAGAGCTCAAAGATAAAGACAAGAGGAAAATATTTGAATCTGTGGGTCATGATTAACAAGGGAAGACCACATTATCTAAATTTCTACATTTCAGGACAAGATCCATTCATATATCTGTAAATTGCCTACCACACACTGGGAGCAAAATAAATCATAATTATAAAGTAATATGACACAGTTGATTAATTGCTTAATTAAGCCTTAATTAATATTTGTAAAGCAGTTTAACATCCTTGGTCGAAGAGTCTTATAGAACTGTGAGATATTAAATATTACTATTTACAGCCAAAGATTCTGGCCTGTCCCTGTTGAAATTCCAGAGATGTTATGATAAATCAGTATTAAACTGTGGTTATTTCTACTATGGGCTGAAATAAAGTTCCAGACTCTTTGGATACACTCTGCATCCTTCAATGTCCTTTTCATAGTCCATGCTGATGCAATCTGTCTGGAAATCTTCATGACACAGAAAAAAGAAAAAAAAAAAAAAAAAAAAAAAGAAAACCTTGTTACTGCCTTATTTCAATATTGCATCTTTTTTTTTTTTTCATTTTCATTAGAATCCATTTTGCTCTAGCTCTTACCTATGATGTAAAAAAACCCAAAAACATTCCCAGACAGCAAAAAAAAATCCCAATTGCCTGTACCCTGAAGAGCTTACGATATATAGCCCTTGTCCTGCAATCAGATCCACTTGGGCAAACCCAATTATAGGATCAGGGCCTAAATAGGATAATAGGTATTGTAGAAACTACCATAAATTTCTCTCTGGTGTCCTATTTTGCCACTACTTGAACTAAGTGGATAATTCCGGTCATCTTTCTTGTTATGATGTATCAATTCAACACCGTAAATTTACTGCTATTGGTCTAATCTGTCCATAGAAAATCTTTGCAAAGCTAAAATTTTATATATATATATATATATATATATATATATATATTCCTCAGAAGCTAGCTGATTATGCTTTGGAAAAAGCCAACAATATAAAAATTGGAATTGAACAAATGGGATTTTTTTAAAAAACAGTGACCATGAATCTCGGTAAATGCAAAAAAAGAAGTAATTAAAGAAGTATCTGGAGATGTGACAAACTGCCCTCAGAGAGGCTGGGTACTCAGAGAAGCAAATCTGCTGGTTTGCAGGTAGCCAAGACATCTCATTGTCTGCTCTGCATGACTCCACACACATCCTTACAATTAGATACCTGTGTGCTGAAAGGAGAGTGGCTCTCTTTTGAGGATGAATTCTCTTAACTGCATTGAGTAATATTGTGTCACACAGCATTCAGTTGCCTTATATCTCCTTGTGACCAAAACTGTTTTGATGTAAAGAGAAGTGAAGGCTAAATTCTGAGAAGAGTTTTTAGGTCAGATTATTGCTGTAACATGGAGGTTGGTTTGTGGTGGTTTTTTTTTTTGTTTTGTTTTGTTTTGTTTTGTTTTGTTTTGTTTTGTTTTAAGAACAGGGAAATTATTCTTAAAGTTGCTGCTTTTTCTAAGTTATGGCATGCATTCTTTTATGGAATCACAGAATGTTGGAGTTTGGAAGGGACCTCCAGACATCATTGAGTCCACCCCGCCTGCCAAAAGCAGGTTGACCCATGGTAGTTTGCACAGGAATGCATCCAAACAGGTTTTGGAAGTCTCCAGAAAAGGAGACTTCACAACCTCTCTGGGAAGTCTGTTCCAAGGCTCTGTCACCCTCAGCATAAGCAAGTTTCTCCTCATGTTGAGGTGAAACCTTCTATGTTCAAGATGGTATCCTTGCTCCTTGTCTTATTATTGTGCACCACCAAAAAAGAGTTTAGCCTCCTCCACTTGACAGCCACATTTCCAACTCTTTCCTTTATTCTGAAGTCCTGCACCATCCTCAGCAGGCAGATTCCACAAACTGTGCTTACCCTAAGCAGCATTTATGTCTTATCGACAGCCTATGAACATTATTTCTGCTTTTTTTGCTTCCTAAATCAATGAAAACCCAAATAACTTCTAAATGTCAGGGTATGGTTTAGATGCACAAACACAGGTATCTGGGGCTATATGAAGTGCTCTGGGATGTGACATGGCATCTTGTGAGGAGAGCCTCAGGGAGCCAGGGCACTGTAGCTTGGAGAGGAGGAGAAGCCTGAGGGCTGCCCTCATTCAGGTTTGCAAAGGTGTAAAGGTGAATGCTAAGAGGATGGAGCCAGACTGCTGGGTGATGGCCAATGACAGGAAAAGGGGCAATGAGTGGAAGTTGAGGCATAGGAAGTTCCATGGAAACATGAGGAAGATTTTTTTCCCTGTGAGGATGACAGAGCACTGGAACAGGCTGCCCAAGGGTGTTGTGGAGCCTCCTTCTCTGGAGATATTAAAAACCCACCTGGATGCATTCCTGTGTGATCTGGTCTAAGTGATCCTGCTCTGGCAGTGGGGTTGGACTGGATGAGCTTCTGAGGTCCTTTCAAACCCCTAACATTCTGTAATTCTGTGATCTGCAAGAGCTAACAGATGGAAGATGATGTCTGCAAGAAGCCTGCACCATTCTGGAGTGCTTAGGACAGGCAGGGCATTCATGCACCTCTGGCTGCCTTTAAGCGTCCAGGATTAGGTGTCTGAATCTCGCTCTCTGTATCATGAGTGCCACCTTATTGCTTTCCAGTTCTAAAGTAAGGTACACTATCAACTTATGAATTTCAGTGTTCTGCAGTATTATTTTCTGCCTTCAAAATTTTCAGGCATAGTCTCTGTTTCTCGTGGCATTAACAATTTCATACATCATTAAAATTAACTTCAATCTCCTTCTACATCTGCAATCTGTTAAAAAGCAAGAGCAATTTCACCTGTACCCTTGAAGGAAAACATTGTATAAATGTTATGCCGAGCTTAATGTTCCTAAAAATGTTATATTTCATCATGGTAAAAAGACTTTTTTTCAGCTGGTAAGCTCTGCATTACTGCAAGGATAGGTTTTAGGGCATGGTGAGGAAGAGGTGCACACCAGTATGTTGACTTTCAGGCTGTCTGACTAACTGATTAAAACTAGTGAGCCCAATGTATAAATCACTTGGTCTTGTATCCTCTAAGCAGTGTAAAGGACAATGCCCAGTTCCTTATGACACCTTATGTCAGCCAAACAAGCCAAGAATTGGCTAATTGAGTAGTCAGCATCACTCATCTGTTAGTATTCTCCAGATCTTGAGTGCTGGTTCTTCTTTATTCTTTTACTGCATGTTTGGCACTATCAGAAATAAGACTGCTGGCATTTGTTAGATGAGGCAAAACTCAGAAAATATTTGCATGTGAAATGTTGCTGTCATCTTCAAGTAGGAAGGGAAAGGTAAAGAGGAGGTGAAGGGAAATACTTTCAGATTTGGCTTCATTATAGAGGAAGCAAAGCTGGGTGGCTCTCTCTGTTTGATATTTTTTTTTTTTTTAATCAAGAAGAGAAAGCAGTAGTAGCAGTCCCCAAATAGAAAGTGTTCTGAGCATGAAATGCTTGGTGACTCATCCAGACTAAACAGGGGATCAAAGCAATTTAGAGCTGCAAAGTTTTCTGAATCATACTTATGTTAACCTACAGAGGCACTTTTACTGAGGGTTCTAAGCAGCTCTACAGAGTAGAGAATGGAGTTAAAACTTCAAAAGTTCTCAAGGGCTCGTTAATATTGAACATAAATAATACGCATTAGTAGTTCATTTGCACTTCTTTCACTAGTGCTTGGGGTTGCTTGGATTAACTTCTGATTCAAGGAATTCTTTCTTGCAAACAAACAAGTGCTACGCAGTTTAAAAATAGTCCCTGACGACATGCAAGGTTTAGCTTTCACACAGCATCTTTTTCAAACTTCAGTAGGAAAGAGAAGTGCCCAGCGATTTCAGAATGAGGATGAGATAACAAAAGCACATGGTGAGCTTGTGCTTGTGAAGGCAAGCCTGGGAAGAGGACATTACAATTTCAAGGCAATGACAAAAATTCAATTCAGGTCTATAGAGACTGTATTACAGTGTCAAGACGATGGCAAAATTATGCCAATATAAGTCTATGGAGACCACTTTACTATGTCAAGACAATGGTAAAACAATGTTATATAAAATGATTGAGACCACATTGCAATGGTAAATTATGATGCCAAAACCTTGTCATTTCCTGGAGTAATGACAGAGCGTTCTGCCTATGTTCTTCACAGCATCACTGCTGGACCTGTGCTCCAGCTCAGAACACTTTGTAGATACAACCCAGGCTCTTTCTTCAGTTGGAATCAACTTTTCTCAGACTTGAAGGTGGAAGATGAGGGCATTTTTGTTGTTTCTGCTAATTGTCTCTGCCAATGCAGGGCTAACAAAGAGCATTCATTCCTCATCTCTGGTGGTTTTTTAAATGTATTATCATCATCATCATCACCATGATAATTATTTAGTAGTAGAACACAGCCTGACACACTTGACTTTCAGATGCCTTGCTAGCCTCTCTAGTTACCCTTTTTCACATGGGGTTGTTTTGAAAGCAGACTGGTGCCTGTGTTTGGAGAATGTTTATTCCCTTGTATCATGCCAGTTGTTTCCAACATTTTACTGCACACGTATGCAGCCAGGCTCACAAAGGGAAGGACTAATTCCAAGTAGTTCTGCTGAAATTTCCCTTTTCAGTGTGAAAGTGCATGTATTTGATGTTCCTGCAAAATGACAGTTTGAAAGCTTGATTTTTTCACAGGACAAGAAAAGTGTTGATAATGGTAGAGCATATGTTAGCTACCTCTCCTCCCAGTATGTTTCAAGCCATATATAGAGAGAACAAACTTTTAGCAGTTCAGTTATCGTCTGTTCAGTTCTTCGTATTGTCAACAGACAAACCAGTATTGATGTTGTTTAACAATTTGCTCACTCTATTATAATGCTCTCTACCATGTTCTGCACCATGGTGGTAGAACACTGGAATAGGTTGCTTGGGGAGGTGGCTGGGATCCCATCCCTGGAGATATTCAACATGAGACACAACAGGGTTTTGGGCAACCTGATCTACTTGAGGATGCCTCTGCTGGCTGCAGGGCGATTGGGCTAGAAGACCTTCAGAGGTCCCTTTCAACCCAGACCATTCTATGCTTCTATGATTGTCTAACAAGAACAGTAGTGCCTGTCCATCCTAATATCCTGTATGAAACAGTCATCAGGAGCAGACATGTAGTAAAGAGTACAAGAGCAGGACAAGCATACAGAGATCCGTCCCCAGAATATTCTTCTTTCAGACTGATCTGCCCAAGCTCTTCACTTGAAAACTGTGAGGAAGGGTCCACGCCATTTGAGATAATGAAATAATTTCCCTGATGCTGGGATTACCTGATGGCTGATTTATTTTACATAGCTACTGATAGTGTAAAGCTATCTAATAGCCAAGAGGTGCTGTAAATTCTCTCTTCCCTACAAGTTGATATCTTTACTGATTAAACCATATAAATATTGAGTTTTCTTTTAAGAGTGGGAGAATTCCGAATCTTCTAGTTCCAATTTAAAAATTGCTCAGGGGTGGCTTTTAAGAAAAAACAAATAAACTGATCTCTCAAGATGTCCAGGTTCAAAAGCAGCTCTGACATCTTTATAATTTGAAATGGCAGCTCTAGAAATTTTTCAGCGTATCACGGAACCATAGAATCAGAATCACAGAATCATAGAATAATAAAATCACAGAAACATAGAATCACAGAACCATGGAATCAGAATCACAGAATCACAGAATCATAGAATCATAAATCACAGAATGGTCTGGGTTGGAAGGGACCTCCAAACATCATCTAGTCCACCCCCATCTTCAGTACAAATCTAGTTGCAAAGATATTAAGAAGCCAATAAGAAGCAATATTATAGGTGATGTTAAAACATGACATTTCCTACATGAATGGATCTACTGTGGTCTAAAGATAATATGTTAGTATTATTTCTCAGTAGAATTTAAAATCCAGGAGAGCAGAAGACAGAATGTTTATCTGTTAGTTATCACACAGTGAAATGACTCCTTCTCATACATCTATTTATGGGATTGTCAGTGACAGGAGCGTTGCTATTTAGCTGAAATTTCCAGGAAAGGTTTATTGAGGTTTCTTTCTAAGATGAAATTTTAATTCCTTTCTGTTCCACGGAGGTGTTAATAAAGCATTTCCATGTATAATTTGTTTCAAAAAGCTAATCACTGTGATTGTTTTACAAGAGTTTCTGCAGTGCTTTTTTATAAATTAGCCCACCTACGTTTTGTGCCACCTCAGATGTCCTTCTCAGGCTACACTATCCATGAGAAAGCAGTTTACTAATTGTAGAAATCATCATGAGCTTTTGTTTCATGTGAAAAGTTCCATGATTTCACAGAATATCAGACTAACAGTATGATGTCTTTTACAAGCCTGTGGTTCTATTAAATTATTTTCAGTAGCTTGTGAATATGACACTGGGTGAGAGACCATGGTTGAAACGTATTACAGAGGGATTTAAGACAGACGTTGCAAATAGTCATGGTGCCAAATAGTGTATTAAAACCTATGGATTGCTTAGAAAAAGAAATTGGAGTCAATGCCACTCAACAAGAAGAAGATGGGCATAGAGCTCAAGAGACACCAGTGGTATCCTACGCTGCATCAAAAGCAGTGTGGCCAGCAGATGGTGAGAGGGTATTCTGCCACCCTGCTCTGTTCTGGTGAGCTCTCATCTGGAGCACTGAAACCAGCTCTGGAGCCCTCGTCACAGGAAGGACATGGACCTGATGGAACAGGTCCAAAAGAGACCATGAAGATGATCAGGGGGCTGGAACACCTCTGCCATCAGGACAGGCTGAGGGAACTGGGCTTGTGCAGCCTGAAGAAGAGAAGGCTTCAGGCAGATCTAATAGCAGCCTGCCAGTACCTGAAGGGGCTACAAGAAGGCTGCAGAGGGACTGTTTGCAAAGGCCTGCAGGGACAGGGTGAGGCAATGGTCTGAAATGAGAGAAGTGCAGACTTAGATTGGATGTGAGGAACAAATTCTTTACCATGAAGGTGGCAGAACACAGGAACAGGTTGTCCAGAGAGGTAGTTGAGCTATTTAAGTTTAGGCTGGAGAAGGCTGTGAGCAACCTGACCTAATGGAGGAGGTCCTTTCCCACACAAACCATTCTATGAATATATGAGTCTATGATTATAAGTTTCTCTGATTATATGCGAGTTGCACAATTTCTCTGTTTAGTTCTGTTGGGCTAAAGAAATGTTTTTACCCCCAGAGCTACTAGACATCTGTGCTGATGTAATAACAAAGGTGGAAGGGAATGTATGTGCTTGTCTTTTTTTCCTTTTGGTGGAACAATATCAGGAATAGCTATAATGCATTAGTTAAAACATTTTACCTTTCAGCTTAGTTGCACTAAACCAAAATTGGATGACCATGTGGGAGAAGATTGTAAATCTTACTGTCCTATGGGAATTTTGCATCTTAAAGCATCATAGTCAAAAGTAGTATCTCAGGACAACCCAAATATAATATTTTTAAACTATATATTTGCAGAATTCCTGCTTTCACTCCCAAACCCCAGTAGCTCCTTTGTAATTTGTGTCCTTTTCTCTCAATTTAATAAATATTCATAAAGCTCTCTGATTATTTAGAGGTTTTTGTTGTTTTTGTTTGCTTTCAAAATTTTGAAAGTAGTCAATTTCCTCTCTTTCATTTCCCTGAATTGGGTTCACTGGATCCACCTTTATCACATTGTTCTTCTTTTTGCATTCATTCTCTTTCCGTTCTACCCAACCAATTTTCTTCTGGGACATCCTAGATGCAGAGTGCTGAGATCTGCAATATGTAGTCATTCTCAGCTTCCTTCTCCAGAAAAGCTTTTTCACAGGTGACCCAAAATGAACTGCAAATCACAAATGAAGTCCAAGGTTTATCATTTAAAAAGAAAAATGCCTAACAATATTTTGAGTTATTTGAAACGGAAGAATTTGTCAGCAGAGTAGGTTCTGGCTTGATTCACTGTTTCTGAAGTGGCTCGAGCAATTCTAATTATAAGCTACAATCTAGAGCTGTTGCTATTTGCCAGATATTTCAACCTTGATGAGCAAGAGCCTTTAGGCTCATTTAGAAAAGCTTACAAATGAGGAAATTTGGTGCTGTACACCCGCTGGGCTTGGGACAAAAAAAAAAAAAAAAAAAAACAAACAAAACAAAAAAAAAGGGCAAGTATGAAAGCTGCCAATATTTCTATGTTTGCTTGTTTCATTTGAGCAGGACCAGTGCAATGACACAGAAAAAGACCCTCTAAGCCCAGAGCGAAAATAACACACTTGAAGTGCTTAATGGGTTTCTACTATGAGATTTCTCCAAAAGCTTTAATAGAGCTGGCTGAACTGCTTGTATGGGAAAAAAATACAACAACAAATAAACAAAACCAACAAAAAACCTTAGCAGATGAATTTCAGTGTTCCTTTTTTTTTTTTTTTTTTAGTGTCNATTTCGTGTTTCCTTTTTTTTTTTTTTTTTTAGTGTCTGCTATTGTTCACTGCGGGACTCAGTTCTCAGTTTTGGGTGTGATTTGTAATTATTCACAAAGCTGATCTTGGCTGGTTCATAAACTGTAAATTTCTGATTCATTATGTCCACTGAGGCCATCCACTTTTACTGCATTATGGTGTCTGAGTTAGGCAAATGGGTGCCCTCACCAGTGCTGGGCGGAAGGGGAAGAACACAGCACTACCTTAAAAGAGAAGTCATTGAGCATATTGTTGGGTTTGGAGTCAGGTCAGCCTTGTAGGAAAGGTTTTGCATCTTACAGGTTTTAGCGTACAGGAGTAAAACCTTGGAAAATATTGTAAGATTTTGGTAACATTTCCCATTTTAAATGAATGTTCATTCATAGTCACTGCAAACTGAAACACAAGTGGCCTAATGCAAGGTTTTGTCTAACTTATTTTGCCTTTGTGCAAAGGCTATCAGAGCAGAATTCAGCCAGCCTCAACAAAAAACAGTTACAGTTACACTACCACAAAGATATTGCATCACAACTAAGTGCATTTCTAATGCAGGCAAGAAAATAATAGAATCATAGAATGGTCTGGGTTGAAAGGGACATCCAAAGGTCATCTAGTCCAACCTGCTCTGCAGTAAGCAGGGGCATCCTCAACTAGATTAGGTTGCCCATCATGCTCATCATTTTGGGGTCAGGTGCTTAGTGTGAGTATTTTGGCTCTAGAGTTGAGGATCTGTCAGCTGAAGTAGCTGTCAGAGAATCACAGAACAGTTGATGCTGGAAGAGATTCAGAATCAGCTTTCATGAAAGCAGATCAGCTAGGACCTTAGTTTAGTACCAGTGACTGGAATGGGTGCACTGGGTCAGAGAACATGAAGTGAATTTAAGTTCTAGCTGCTTTTGTGGCAGAAAGGAAAAAAAAAAATAATGAAAGAAACAAGTCCAAGCTTGAGTGCAAGGTGAGTTTTACCTGTCCTTTGTACCCAGTGAAAGTTCTTTTCCAGTTTTTATAGAAATAAGTCAGCTAAACAGTATCTGAAAGTTAAGCAAAATGAAATCTTCAAAGGCTAAATTGTTCTTTGCAGGAATGTCAACCTCTCCACCCTCAAAATGGATATTAGGCTGAGATTGTGGGAGGTTCTTTTCTTCTGACAGCCTTAGAACTGAGATATATTTTCACCTGTCATGTAAATCAATAAAATATACAGTACTTAATACTTAAATGTTTCACTATTAGGATAATTTTCTGATCCCTCTGGATTAACACATCATAAAATAGAACACTCAATTTTGTATGAATAAATTAAGTGTTTTGCAACTTACAGTAATGATATAGTTGGTTCACATAACTTTACACACTGGTTACATGAAGAAAGAATGCAGATGTCCAGTGTGGAGATTCACCTTCCTTGGTGAGATAAAGCTCCTCTTTACTCCCCTGCCTGCTCTACCTGCCTGAGGGCACCAAATATGATTAATGTTTCTACATTCTCTCTTTTCACCTCTTATAATTCATACATTTTCCACCAGTCTTTGTTTTCCTCTTTGTTGTGAATTCTTCTGTTTCCGTAAATTTCATAGGTACGATAGCACAGATTGCAAGACAGCCACACAAAATGCTCTCCTTCCTGACAGGGTGCACAGAAATGCTCCTTCCTTATCAGAGGTAATGACAGGTCCTAAACATATCTGTCATGGAGTAGGAGAGTAAAGGTGGTAAAACCTAGAGGAAAAGATTTGCCAAACCTTTTGTAAATTGTGGAAATGTTAATTGAAACTAATCTCAATGTACAGATTAGAAGACTGTAAGGACATAAATAGGAAGCCTTTAATTAAGTTCCTTGGAGTCAGATGTATTTATAGAGAAAGCATATTGCATCCTCTCACTTCTTCAGCAGCTAGAGTAGACCACGACACCCTCAAAGGCCCTCTGAGTGGAAGCAGTTAGCTTGACCTTAGGTACAAACTCTCACCAGTCACACCCTACCCTCCCTGAAACAAACCCAAGTGGCAAACAAACCCATGATAAGGAGACCTGCCTGTCCACTTGTTGCCTGATTAAATGTGGTGACTTGGAGGACAGGAGGCAATGGCAGCAAGTTCCTGCTCACTACAACAGGAGTGCCTCCCCAGTAAGTACCACATCATCTCAGGTGCTCTACACAGGTCCAATGCTCTGCAAGGGGAAGTGATTGATGACAAAGATGGTTGCTTACCTACCTTAGATGTTGTGGTGGTTCCAATCAGTGTGCAGGTTTGTTTATTTTTTAAAACTCTCTAAAAGGAGTAAATATAATTTCTATCTTCCAGTCCTGTGTAGCTTGTGGCCCTAAACTGGGACAAATGTGTTACTGGGGTTTAGTTGGTTCACACCCAGCATCAAAACTCTTCGGTAAACATTAAAAGATGGGTTTTTGTCATAAGTGACTGACAGGAGAGGAAGGCCTGGTATGTACTCTGGACCCATTTGTGAAGGCAGTCTGCTGTCTCTCTGGGGCCTAGGTTAATGATGCGAAAAGAAAACTTCCTTCCCTAATACATTCCTCAGATTATTATCCAATACGGATCTTTCAGCTGAGCACCAATGCAGAAGTGAAAAGCAGTTCAAGGGCAATGAAAAGAGACTACAGGGACTTGGGATGGCTTCTTAAGGGATAGGGAGCACAAGCAACGTTCTCCTCTGTCCCTCTGTCCTCCTACACAGGAGTGGTTATCAGGCATTGGAATGGTCTGCACAGGACAGTGCTGGAGTCACCATCCCTGGTGATGTTCAAGAAGCCTGTGGAACTGGTGCTTAGGGATATGGTTTAGTGTTGACCCTTCAGTGATGGGTTGAGGGTTGGACTGGATGAGCTTGGAGGTTTCTTCCAACCAGATGTTTTCTTTGTTTCTAATTGTGAGGATGCTGAAGGAATAAAGAGGTAGACCCTGCAGATCAGTGCCTGGTTCCAAGGCCGGTGTCACCATCAGGACTTTGATTTCTTTATTCATAGGCTGATTTACAGGACACAGATGTGGTAGACCTGTCTCAAAGGAGGAAAAACGATTCCAGCACATGAGTTAGCAGGGCACACTGAAAGAGCTTTAAACAATGTTTGAAGGGGGAAGGGCACAAACCAATGACTTTCTATTAAAATCCATTCTATTAATTTTAAATCCCAGCTGTAAACAAACACTTGGCCAATGACAGTGACCCAAAACTATGAGACATGCAACTTTGCCTCCTTGTATTTGGTACCTTATATACACCAAAAGCATATCTTATTTAGCCATTTGTAGCGGCCTTACACTGAACAATCTCTAGTCATTTTTTCCCTATGGGGCAATCCTCATATGGGGATTCCCCCTCTCTCCTCCCCATTTTGTTTTATTTTTGAGAAAGCTTTGAAAGAAGAGAAGAACACTAGCCAACAATGATACAGTTTGGATCTGAGCTATCACAGAACCACACAATGTTAGGAGTTGGGAGGGGCCTCCAGAGGTCATCCAGTCCAACCCCCATGCCAAAGAAGGATCATTTAGAGCAGGCTGCGCAGGAACACATCTGGGTGGGTTTTGAAAATCTCCAGAGAAGGAGACTCCACAACCTCTCTGGGTAGATTGTTCCAGAGCTCTGTCATCCTCACCATAGAGGAGTGTCTCCTTGTGTTGAGGTGGAACCTCCCGTGTTCTAGCTTCTACCCATCACCAATCTCTTTTCACTGGTCAGCAGCAATAAGAAAAGGAACAGTGGATACAAAGTGGAACATACAAGGTTTCACTTCAACATGAAGAGAAAGTTTTTTACAGTGAGGGCGACAAAGCCCTGGGGCAGGCTGCCTAGAGAGGTTGTGGAGTCTCCTTCTCTGGAGATTTTCAAAACCCTCCAGGATGTATTCCTTTGTGAACTGCCCTAGGGAATCCTTATTGACAGGGATGTTGGACTGGATGATCTCTGGAGGTCCCCTCCAACCTCTAAGGTTTTGAGATTCTGCAATTCTTTGTTCTAGCACTGGGCACCACCAAAAAGAGCCAGGCACCTTGATCTTGATGCCCACGCCTCAGATATTGATAGACATTGATCAGATCCTCTCTCAGCCTTCTCTGCTCCACACTCAAAAGCCCCAGTTATAAATCTAAGCAACTTTTTGTATCTTCTTTCTGCTCTCCTCTGCTGGCCACCCAATGTTAAACCAGGAGATGATTCTTCCTTTTGCAGTAATCATTTCTGACATGATGTTGGCAACATTATCCTCCAGGTTCTTTCCTTTGTCTTTTAGAAGACATTTTCTCTGTGGGGGAGGGAAAAAACCCAACACTGAAACATTCTGTCTTTAAGCAAGGAATTAAAAAGGCAAAGCTGGAAGACATTTGGAATTTGTTTCCTCAACTTGTGCACACCTATTAACAAGTTTTATTTTACCAGTGCATAGAGGAATGTATAAAAGGCTTATGCAAGCTTAATCTTTTATTTCCTTTAGCATAGTGTCAGTAAGATTAAATCAAGGCTTTCTAACAGTGATATAAGGAGGAAAAATGAGGATACCACAGCTCAGAGTGTTCGACATTATGTAATACACAGGCCTTGTGATGGTGATGCTGTCTGATTGCTCCAGACAACATCCTGACTATCCAGCATTAGTAAGCAATGGACTGAATAAAGTAAAAAGGTCTTGGGTTTTTTATGTTTCTTTTTTACACAGCAGATGGAGACATGGGGTAGACAATCCACAAACACACCTTTATTTTTGGGAATCAGAGTGCATGCGAGTACAAAGAAAGGATCAATAAATTATCAAGGTAAATCTGTCTTCTTACATTTGATTAAAATGACTGAATGAAGATAAATGCAAAATGCAGAAGTTTCTGCAATCGGAGTTCAGATTATTACAGTCCAGTTTAGAAACTGTGCCTTGATGATTCCCCAATACTGTTCAATCTCTTAAACCTCCACCTTTCAAAAACCATGCAATTTTTAGGGCAGAAAAGTATCAAAAGTAGTTTGCAGTGGCTTCATCCTGTGTTTCCTGCATCTATCAAGGGGAATCATGTTAGGTTTCCTTCAGGCAAGGTACTTCACCTGGCTAAGTATTTACACAAGACCTGCCAAATTTGTTTAAAATTTGGTCAAAAGACGTTAAAAATCTTCCATGGTTAAGAAAAACAGGCACTGATACAGAGGATAATCAGATCACCACAATTTCTTAAGGAAAAGAGACTAAAACTCTAACATTGCAGACTGCTCCCATGTGTGAGCTAAAAGAAAATGAGAAGCATTCAACTGTAGTAGACAAATTCTGTTTTCACAGAAGCTGTTTGTGTTTTTAAAATGACAGAATCACAGAATCACAGCATCACAGAATGTTAGGTGTTGGAAGGAACCTCTAAAGATCATTCAGTCCAAGTCCACTGCCAGAGCAGGATCACCTATACCAGATCACACAGGAACACATCCAGGTGGGTTTTGAATATCTGCAGAGAGGGAGCGTCCACAACCCCCCCGGGCAGCCTGCTCCAGTGTTCTGTCATCCTCACAGTGAAAAAATTCCTGCTCGTGTTTCCACGGAACTTCCTATGTCTCAACTCCTACGACTTAACTTCCACCCCCATTGCCCCTTGTCCTGTCATTGGGCATCACCCAGCAGAGCCTAGCTCCATCCTCTTGGCACTCACATTACTGGGACCACTCCTCAGGCTCCTCGGCTCCAAACTAAAGAAGCTTTATTTGTCTATGTTTTCTCCAAGCAAACCTTCCCTACTAAAGTTGGAATTCTGTCCTTTGTTAAGATCTTAGGGTCAATCTCCAGAGGTCTACCATCTACATTCCATTTGTCTGATAGAGACGATTTCAGTTTCTGTATTGCATTGTGCTTTTGTGAACTTCTTGTGAAAAGCAGACCTAAGTTGGCTGTGAATATTCTTCTGCAATTCTGTTTATGTCTTGCTGCTGTAGTTGTTTATGCTTATTTCCCAAACATATTGACAACGCAGTCAAGAATGATGTGTTTACAAAGAAATCAATAAGTAACAATAAAAAAAAAACAATGGTTTTGTAGAATTATATTTATAAAGGATAAGTGATTGAAGTTTAGTATTTATCATTAAATAAATACCCAGTAGTCCAGACATATGTATTTTAATCTTCATGTATACACACAGGGTTACATCCAATCAGAGAATCACAGAATAGCTTAGGTTGGAAGGGAGCTCACGGATGATCTGCTCCAACCTCCACACCATGGGCAGGGAAACCTCTCAGCTAGACTCAGCTGCTCAAGGACTCATCCAACCTGACTTTGAACACCTGCAGGCAGGAGGTAGCCATAGTGTCCACAGGCAGTCTGTTCCAGAGTTTCACCACCCTTGTACTGAATAACTTCTTCCTCAGCTCCAGTCTAAACCTGCGCTGCCTCAGCTTCAAACCATTTTCCCTTGTCCTGTCTCTAAATACCCTGATAAAAAGTCCCTCTGCAGTTTTCCTGCAGGATCCCTTTAGCTACTGGAAGCAGCTCTAAGGTCCCCCCGCCCAACCCTGAGTCTCTTCTTCTCCAAGCTGAACGTCCTCAGCTCCCTCAGCCTATCTTCACAGCAGATGTGTTTCAGCCCTTGGATCAGCTTTGTGGCCCTCCTCTGGACTTGCTTGAACAGGGTATTTTACTCTACCAAAAGAAATCGAGCCTCAACAAGCCGAATGGTTTTGTTAAGGGTAGAAATGCAGTTAAGGACAATGTTCTCTTCAGGAGAAAACAAAAACCACCCTCAGATATTAAAGCATACATTAAGCCTTTCACCTTATCAATAACAAATGTACATTACTGCTAATTGTTTGTCATTCTGTTAACCAATAGAGGATGAGTCCAATCTCATCCCTGCAAAGGATGGTGGAAAAGCCATACTGTAGGGCAGAACAAAATGTGGAATTATACCACCTCTTCAGGGGCAAGTGATGCAGTGTTATTTGTAGTCACAGCAACTTTTAATGCCTATGACACTCCAATTTGAAAGTTCATAAGAAAACAACCATTCTAGACCAGGTTTTTGGAGAAAGGGGCACAGACTTTTCAGTGAGGAACAGGTGCAATGCAGATTTGCAGAGCACAACTGAATGGTTCCAAGGCAAAGAATAATCTGAAGTGCCTGGGTTCCTGCAACATGGTAGTTAAATACATATATGCATCCCTATCAGAAACGGAGAAAGAACTTGTTGGTTACTCCCATATTCCTCTGATCCAACTCTGTTAGCAATCAGCAGATTCAAGAAAGGTACTGTGACAGAGGTGTGTGTTAGAAGAGATTCGGAGGACAAGAATCTAGTGGACTTGTCCTCTGTGCCTAAAAGGCAGAAGGTGCAGAGACATTTCAGTAAGAAAAAAATGAATCATAGAATCACTCAGGTTGGAAAAGACCCCTGGGATCATCTAGTCCAACCATTGATCCTACTCTTCAAAGTCCACCCCTAAACCACAGCCGAAGCACTTTGAGCAGCCTGGGCTAGTGAAAGATGTCCCTGCCCATGGTGTCCATGGCAGGGAGGCTGCAACTGGATGACCTTCAGTGTCCCTTCTAACCCAAAATACTCTGATTCTATGACATTTTGATTTCCTGCAGTTCATATTAAAGTCTGTAGGATAGAGAAAGTAAATGAAGCAATCAATACTGTGTCCAAAGAAAAAAATCAGATACAGAATCTTAGCACCTTAGAGCAACTTTACTTGGATTTTGTATTTCATTACCTAGGAAACTCTATGGTTTTTTGTGTGTTCCCTTAAATGTTTCACCAATAAGAAGCACTTTAAAACATACTTGCTAAAAATTAAGCCCATGTAATATTTTTTTCTTTTACACTATTGCAGATTTCATTATGACACATCTCAAGATTAAATTTATTCCAATAATCATTGCAATGATGAAAAAATTCCTTGCTTCAATAATTGATTTATGCTTCATTTAAATGTACAGAGTAGTTTCAATATAATTTCTTATTAGCTCTAATGACAAATTTTAAAATAGCAGGGCTCTGAAATAAAGATGAAAATTTGCCATACAAGTTATTACATTTAAATGGACTTAATATTTAATATTTAAAAAATCATTTGATGTAAATAGCCATCATGAATCACTGCAAATATGCTTAGATGTAATTAAACTTTTTCTTTACCCATATCTAGTTGCTTCATAATGAATTATTTTCTTTCCTCTTTATTTTATTTAAAAGGTCTTTTAAAAATAGCTGAAAAAGCCAGAGCTTTCTTCTGATACATAAGCATTGCTTTCATTGTGTTGGTCAAGAAATTAGATGCCATGTCAGATATATTTGCTTTTGTCATTGTTGCGGCTTAATCCCAGCCACTAAGTAAGCACCATGCAGCCATTTGCTCTTCCAGTCCCTTGTTGGAATGGTGTCTACATTTAGCCCATATCTGGGGCTAACCTACAGCAGTTAGTCTGTCCCCATATGACTCCTCCTCAGCAGAGGAGAGGAATAAGGATAAGGAGAAGAAGACCCACAGGCTGAAATGAAAACAGCTTTGATGAAACAGCCAAACTGATACCAATGTCAATACAAAATGTGTTCAGTTATTCTCAGCCCAGCAGAGGTTCAGCAATTGCAATAAACAGGAGGGCTGTCTTTCAGACCAGGAGGAGGGTGAGCAAAGGCTCTAGCAGAAGGCTCCTTTCTCTACAGCAAAATTTCCCCTTTATACTGAGTGTGGTGTTCCTGGTCTGGGATGCAGCCATGAGCAAACTCAAGCCAGCTGTCCTGGCTGACTTGGGATGCTAATGGCCTGCAGCCCATAGCTACGTTTCTGTCCCAGCAAAACCAGGACAAAGGGGAAAGAGAATCTTGTACTATTTCACTGACATGTCTTTCAGAACACTGCAGAGGCAGGATACTGCCTGAATAAATAGACCTGTGGTTTGATCCTCTGTACTGTTCTTAGATACCAGGGCTCATTTACAAAGTCTATTAGGAATGCTTTGCTAGAATCTGGTTGTGGGTTTTTTATTTTGATTTGTTTTGTTTCATTTTTTCACAGTTTGTAAAGAGCTTTTATAAGATGTAAGCACTTGCTTCTAGATTTGATTTAGATCTTAATTTGCTCTGGTGAGACCTCATCTGGAGTATTAAATCCAGCTCTGGAGCCACTGATATAGAAAGGACATGGAGCTGATGGAGCAAGTCCAGAGGAGGCCGTGAAAATGATCCAGGTCTGGAACATCTCTGCTCCAAGGACAGGCTGAGAAAGCTGGGCTTGTTCAGACTGCAGAAAAGAAGTCTCCAGGCAGACCTAATAGCAGCCTGCCAGGACCTGAAGGGGCTACAATGAGGTTGCAGAGGGGCTGATTGCAAAGGCCTGCAGGGACAGGATGAGGGACAATGGTTTGAAATGAGAGCAGAGCAGATTGAGATTGGATGTAAGGAACAAATTCTGCCCTATGAGGGTGCTGGAACACTGCAACAGGTTACCCAGGGAGGTGGCTGAGGCCCCATCCCTGGAGATATTCAAAGCTAGGCTGGACAAAGCTCTTGGTAATCTGATCAAGTGGAGGATGTCCCTGCTGCCTGTAGAGGGCTTGGACTGAACGACCTTTGGAGGTCCCTTACAGCTCAAACCATTCCACTATTCTATGATTAGCAAGGTTATTCCTTGACTGAAAGTGAAAGCAGTGTGGTTTAGTTTCACTTGTTTTCTTCCTCAAGTGGTCTAACCTCATCAGCAATATCAGCACAAATTTACAGTTGATATAATTTAATTCAGAAGAGTGGAGCTCAATGAGAAAAATGTGAATTTGGAAAGCATGGCTGAAGAGTAGAGCTTTATAGCACTTCCTTTCTAAGGAATTGTTTTGAAAGGGATTTGTGGCTACTTTTACTCAGATTCTGCCTATCACACATATTTTTTTTTTTTTTAAATTTTGCCATGACTTCCACTTGCCATAACAACAGAAGTTTAACAAACAGTATTTATGGGCTGCAGGCAGAGAAGTCTACACAAACATAAAAGAAAGGAACAGAATGCAGGTTGCCAATCACAGCATTTGATTCTCCCCAAAGCTTCCAGAGAGTTTTTTTTTCGGTTTTTTTTTTTTTACTTTCCTAAAAGTTTCTTTCTTCTGTAGCTTTCTGAATTTTTGGATCTATATTTTCTGTAAGGGAAGTTAACCATTTTCCCTGTAGCAGACCACAGCCACAGTATATTTCTTCTCTGATAAGCACATTTGTAGCTAATACTTATATTATATTTAACCTTTTTTTTGGGTGCCTATTAATACACAATAGACTTGTATTACTTTAACCAAATAAAATGAGTTGAAAGCCAAATGTAACCATTTGATGGCTCCTGATTCCAGGGTATTGGAGTCATTGGATTTGAGAAGTAGATATTAAACATCTGAATACATCTGTCCAGACAGTTATGAAGCATTTGTACCTGCCCCACAAAGGCTGCATCAGCATGAGCAGCATACATATTCCTGCCTCGAACATTTGCTTCTCAGAAACACTGCATAAGAAGTTGGAGATGTGAGGGAGTTTAGCCATAAGAAATAAACATTTTAAAATTCCATTTATGGAGATGAGAAGAATTTCTAGCCTGGCAGCTCTCAAACAACAATAGCAACAACAAAAGACAAACCAAAACCTACCAAATAGAAAATAATAATAGGTGGAATACAAGCAAAAACAACAACAAAAAAAAAATCAACCTAAGATAAAATGATAGAAACTGACAAGAAACACGGGGGAGAAGTAATGGGTATTGGAGAAAGGCATTTATTAAAGCACACTTGATGAGTTCTGGAGAAGCTTGAAATAATACAGCTGTTGTAGGGGATTAGTAAAAATAAGTCACCTCAAGACATGAGCTGAAGTTTTCTACATTCTAAGCTGCCCTTTATGGTTTGCTATTAGAGAATAAATAAATGACAATATTGCACTTACATTGATATATGTTTAGGTTTTTAATTTTGCTAACATAATAACCACCCTCAAAATTTGTCACATTTAAGCCTTTACTTGCAGTTAGGACTAACTATTATTCCAAAGCAAGCATACCAAAAGATATTTCCCTTCAAAAAACAACAGCCTTAAAGCTATGTATGTGCTGCATATCTAGGGGTGCAACCCAAAGCCTTTTGTCATTTTCTGGTTTTCTGATTTAGGATTAAAATTAGAGTTTGTTTGTCTAATTGCCTTAATAATCATCTTTGACAATTATATTGTGTTAAGTTTTCAAAACACAGTCATTCCAGCTTTCAGAAGAAATGAGGTGGAATTTATGGTTTCTTGTGTTACCTTTTCTTTGGAGTGGGAGCTGATAGATCTCTTTAAGTGAATTTCACTTTCTTTTTGCCTGAAAAGAGAAATGAAATACTGTGGAAGGTTTGCAGTGAACAGGAGCACTGGTAGAAACCTGAGAAACAGTGGAAGGTTTACATTGAACCGGAGCATTGGTAGGTGTTGTGGAAGGCAAATAGGCCTATTAGATGTCCTGGCTTGCCCCATCCTTCTGCTGATGGAGGAAGCAAGGACGGGAAGAAAACAAGGACTTGGGCTGTTACGTTTCCTCCCAAAGTGACAAACAGGTACCCAGGGTGTTTAGGTACTTGTGAGTGGGCAAGCAAGCCCTGGCTTCATCTAATATGGTCAGTTTTGCAAATGCCATTCTGATTGGTGAATCTCTGTGGCCAAAGCAGCCATTACACTCGGGCAAATAACATAAATTAAGCTCAGTTGCAGGCAGTTGTGCTGCCTCTGCCTCACTACTCTCAGTGTGCGCTGCTCTGCTCTACATTCTGCTCTGCTCAGACAACACGCTTCTGCCTCACTGCTCTCGGATTGGACAACCTCTTCTGCTCTGCCTCATGCTTCAGACCAGTGTAGCCCTGATGTTTTGGGCTTGTAATGCCTGGAAACTTAAGTGACTCAACTTTACCAGGAGAAAGCACTCAGTGCCTCATGACATGGTGAGAAGTGCCACTGACATTGTGCTCTCTGCACATCTGCAAGAGATCCTGCCTGCACCTCCTCAAACCTCCGTGCCAAGAGCAACCAGAATCAGGTCAAAGATCATCTGCCTCTTTCCCAGCATCCTGATAGAACTTGGGAAGATCTAGAAGCCTCTCAATGGTTATCAAGATGCTGAGCAGTTCCAGCACTTCTATCTCAAAGTTTCTAATCCAGGCTGCCTATTTATAACTGGGGCAAAGCGATTTTGTGGCTAAACCTTTACAATTTTCTGATTCTCCTAAATTAATGAATTGTCCATAAGCATTCTTGTGAAGATTTTCCCAACCAAATTAGAACCCAAATTTAACTGGTTTGTACATAGTTTGTGGGAAGGGCTTTTTGGAAATAAAATAACTACATATTTTATAATTCATGCCTCATCAATTGACCCAACTAAATCAGTGGAAGACTGAGATAAAATGAAAAGTTTGCATTGAACCTGAGCACTGGTAGAAGGCTGAAACAATAAATAAAATAATAAAAATAAATAATAGTAATAAATATTAATAAATAAGAATAAATGAGAATAGAGGAGAATAAAGAAGAATAAATAACAAAAGCAATAAACTAATTATAAAATATTACGCTAAAGCAAAGGCTAAAAATTATTCTGAGGTATAAATTAAATTGAGCACCAAATATTCCCCATGCCTGAAGGTAAAGAGGTTTAGCAGCGTATGGTTAAGATGATAATTTCATACCACATATTTTATGAAGATGGTGCAACAGTTAAAATGGATTTCAAATATATTTTTGACATGATAAAAATCATTTGAGGGACGTCAACTGGAATCACACAGCAGTGATTATTTCCTAATGTAAGGCAGTGCCACTTTGATTTTAATAAGAAAATGCCTGGCCTGCAGTCACACCTTCCTATGCATCTAACAGTGCTCTCATTTTATCATATTTTAAAAATCCACACCTCATATTTTCTGTTCCCTTATATGGATGGTGCTAATGACACACATAGTAAACCTTCTATTAGCTTTGTACTTCAAGAGGATTTGTTTAATTTCAGCTGTCAAACAACGTGGAGAAAAAAAAAAGTCAAATCCCACATTTTTTTTTTTTTGCTAACCCCAGGATTAAAAATGCATTATCAGTATGACAGCAGTAAATGTTTTCAAAACAATCTTACTTATGGGCCACCTTCTTTACTGGTGTATGTACAAATCTGAACAGCATGTGAAATCCCTCATTTGTTTGCCATAAATTGTGCATGGTACTGATGTAAGATTTAGTATGTAAGCGTGGTTGAGTAACCCAGCACTGGTGCTGCTGAGATGCAAGGTTACAGCTCCTGTTCCTTGTCAAGCTCTGACTGGAGCCAGTGCTATCTGAGAGGCTGGCTGATGGCTGCTCACTAATTCTTTATCAATACTAGTATAAATGGTAGTATGGATAGTAGCATAAATAGTAGTATAAATATGGAAATATATTTTAAATAAATTATGTGAGCCACAAGGATGATTGGGGAACTTGAGTGTCTCGCCTATGGAGAGAGACTGAGAGCCCTGGGGCTGTTTTGTCTGGAGAAGAGAAGGCTGAGAGGAGATCTGATCAATGTCTATCAATATCTTAGGGGTGGGTACGAAGTGACTGGGGTAAATCTCTCTTCAGTGGTCGGCAGCAGTAAGACAAAGAGCAACAGCTACAAACTGGAACACAGAAGCTTTCACCTCAACATGAGAAACTTGTTTAGAGTGAGGGTGCCAGAGCCCGGGAGCAGGCTGCCCGGGGCAGTTGTGGAGTCTCCTTCTTTGGAGACTTTCAAAAGCCTTCCTGTGCAGACTACTGTGGGTGATCCTGCTTTGGCAGAGGAGTTGGACTAGACGCCGCTTCCAACCTCTAATGTTCTGTGATTCTGTGGTTCTGTAGAGACAGCAATGAGAACTGACTTCTCATCCCTAAAACAGATAAGGGCTGGGCTGTTTGTACTCTACCTCTAGGAATCAGGCGATACTTCTTTCCACTTAAATGTCTATCAGAGGCTTCTCTGAGCCTACTAAAGATTTCTTCATGTTTGAATAAATCTACTGAGCTTTTCCTACAAAGACAAAACTGCTGTGAAAATCAGGCAGTCACAGCCTCCCTGGGCAGCCTGCTCAGAGTCTCACCACCCTTGTACTGAAGAGCTTCTTCCTCAGCTCCAGATTAACACTGCTCTGCCTCAGCTTCAAACTGTTTCCTCTTGCCCTGTCTCTAGAAACCCTGATGAAAAGTCCCTGCGCAGCTTTCCTGCAGGATCACCTCAGCTATTGGAGTCTCCTCTTTCTCCAGGCCACACAACCCCAGCTCCTTCAGGCTGGCCTCATAACCGAGGTGTTGCAGCCCTTGGATCATCTTTGTGGCCCTCTTCTGGATTTGCCAACAGCTCTGTGTCTTTCTTGCACCTCTGCTCCCTCGTCACATCATGCATGCCCATTTTGCACTTTGAGTGTCCTATTCAGCTTTGTTGAACAGAGAACTCTGCAATCTTTGACTGCAACTTGAATTCTGAAAGAGCTGTTAGCAATTCTTTAACACAGGAATAATGTAAAAAAATAATATTTTAGCATTTTGGATTTACCTTTTTAATATAACACTATATTTCTTCTGATGATGGTTTATGAAATCCTCACTATCATAGAATCAGAGAATCGGTTGGGTTGGAAGGGACCTCTAAAGGTCATCTAGTACAACCCCCTTGCACTAAGCAGGGACATCCTCACTTAGATCAGGTTGCTCAGAGCCCTGTTGAACCTCACTATGATGGTGCCTGAGAATCTAATAACAAATGTGATTATAGTTTTGATACTACTGGTAGAATTAACCACATTAATATATTACCAAAATCAGGCAGTCTGACATCTATGCTTATGATTTTACCAGAGCCATATGCTAATATTGGAGTATTGTGACCTTTGTTTCTAAATGTCCATATTCAAGGTGAGGCTTGATAAGGCTCTGGTCAATCTGATCCAATTGAGGATGCCCCTGATGATTGCAGAGGGAGTTGGCGTGGATGACCCTTGGAGATCCCTTCCAACCAAGACCGTCCTGTAATTTTGAAAATAGTGAAGTCCCTCTGTCTTTACCTTTAAAAAGACACTCAATGATGAGAAAAAAAGAGATTTTTGCTTCTTCAGGGGAAACTGCAAAGCGTTTTGAATGCATCCTCTGCTCCTAGACTGAGAGCTGCACTGAGTATTTGTACAAGCATTTTCTAGGCTTTCCTTTTATAAACATGAAGAAATGGTAAATACTTTTACAGTAGTTCTGCAACTTTGTAAGGGATCGATGTGGTTCCTGCTGCAGGACTTGGCCCTAAAGGCAGCTCTCAAGTACAAATCCCAAACTGCTCTGTAGAGCCTTTCTGCATAAAAGGCTGCACATCATTACTGGCAGACAGGCTGCACTTAGGTCTCCTTTAAGCTGTAGAAAAGCCTATCAGGAGCTAGGTCCCAGAGAAGCAATATGAGTTTTACAGACTACTTTTGTACTGTGCACTCATTTCAGTTTTCTCTCTTTCTTTTTTTTTTTTTTTTTTTTTTTTTTTATTTTTTTTTTTTTCTTTTTTTTTTGGGGCTACTTTCATTTCATCTCTAAATCTCCCCCCCCCCTTGCAACTTTAGCNAAACCACCACTAACTCAGTTTGTTTCCAATAGTAATGGCTTTAAACCCATGTTCAATGCTTTCCTGAGGTGGTAGATACATGTTTCCAAACATTTTCGCAGCCTCAGGTTTAGCTGGTTTGCTGCTCAGTCTAACAGGAGTGCTGATTCCTAAGGGCTAAGCAAAACCAGGGTGCATTGGATACAGTTATCTGAAATTCCAAGCTGGAAAAAGTGATGGATGCTCCAGTGTGTCAGCTGGAAGTGTCAAGGATGCTCTGCTGGGACAGCTGCACTGTCACCACCAAGAATGGTTCATTCATTGGGCTCTTTGTCTTTGTGAGTGTTCAGCTGTATTCCAAAGTCATACCTGCAGCCTTCACCATGTTTGAAGGAAGGAGATCCTTCACCATGTTTTGGGGAGGAATAACAACAGGCACCAGTACAGGTTGGATCTACCCTGCAGAAAAGCAGCTCCATGGAGAAAATCCTTGCAGCCTTGGTGGGCAACAAGTTCTGCATGGCACAGCAACGTGCCCTTATGGCCAAGAGGGTCAGTGGCATCCTGGTGTGCATCAAGAAAAGTGTGGCCAGCAGTGCTAGGGAGGTTCTTGTCCCACTCTGTTCCACCCTGCTGAAACCACACTTGGAATACTGTGCCAAATTTGGGGCTTCCCAGTTCAAGAGAGACAGAGACCTGCTGCAGGGAGTCCAGAGGAGAACCATGAGGGTGACTGGGGGACTTGAGCATCTCCCCTACAAAGATCCCTTGGGCTATTTAGTCTGGAGAAGAGAAGGCTGAGAGGAAATCTGATCAATGTCTATCAATATCTAAGAGGTGGGTGTCAAGTGTCTGGGTTAAATCTCTCTTCAGTTGTCAGCAGCAATAAGACAAAGAGCAATAGCTACAAACTGGAACAGAGATGGTTTCACCTCAACATAAGGAGAAACTTGTTTAGTGTGATTGTGCCATAGCCCTGGAGCAGGCTGCCCAGAGAGTTTGTGGACTTTCAAAACTTGCCTGGATGCATTCCTGTGTGAACTACCCTGGGGGATCCTGCCTTGGCAGAGAGGTTGGACTGGAATGATCTCTGGAGGTCCCTTCCAACCTTTAAAGCTCTGTGATTCTGTGAAACTGTTTCTAGTCTTCTAGGCTAGAAGATTGACTGCTGGAGAAGAGAAGCAAACAGGGAAGCTGTTAGCCCTCTCCTGACTTCAAATTAATAATGTGCATCACACAACGAGATTGCAGGCACTGAGTTTGCACCCCACACCACCTTCCTCCTATTCTCATACACATTTTCTCTTCTGCTTGCAAAGCAAAGTAGCCTTTTCAAGACCATGCTTTCTGCAAAAACATGGAAAACATAACAGATAATATTTTCCCTTGCATTTGAAAAACGTGTTTTAAAGCTTACTTTCCTCCTGTAGATTTTAATAATTGTGGAGAGGAGCAGGCTCGTGACAGGTCTGTGTTTTTGTGGACATATTGCATTTGATTCTGAGTGCAGTTTTCAGCTTTTTTAAATGGAATTTTGTGGGGTTTGAGCGTTTGTTTTTCATTATGTTAAACATAGATCATCCATATGTTGCTTTCCTTTGGAATCTTTAAGAAAACATACAGTCATTTAAATCTGGGCTATTTTATCCCTGCAGTCATAAAATTCCTGTAGAAGAAGACTTCTGCCTTATCTATTTTTCCCCCTTGGTTGTTGCAAATATGTGTTCCAATTATTTTTCTGCATTATGCTTTGCATGACAAACTTGCTGCAGGTAAGTCAATGTGCATAGGCTATGAAACAGTCTTTTAACTCCTCTGGTACTCTCTAGAAGCCCAAATCTTGACCAACATGCTCAAGTCGTATCCCCAACTCCTGATCCCAGACATTGATACAGGCTGGGCAGTGACTGACATGAGAACAGTCCAGAAGTAAAGGACTTGGGGGTGTTGGTAGATAAGAAGCTCAAGATGAGCCAGCAGTGCATACTTGCAGCCCAGAGAGCCAACCATATCCTGGGCTACATCCAGAGAACTGTGGCCAGCAGGGCAAGGGAGGTGATTTTGCCCTTCTACAACACTCTAGTGAGACCCCATCTGGAGTATTGCATCCTGTTCTGGATCCCCTGCTACAAGAAAGATTTGGAGGTGTTGGAACATGTCCAGAGAGGGGCCACAAAGGTGGTCAGATGGCTGGTGCTACTCTGCTATGAGAACAGGCTGAAAGAGTTGGGGCTGTTCAGTATGAAGAAGAGAAGGCTCCAAAGAGATTTTATTGTGGCCATCCAGTATCTGAAGGGGGATACAAGGAAGCTGGGGAGGGACTTTTTAGGGTGTCAGGTAGTGATAGGACTCAGGGGAATGGGTCTAAGCTAGAGGAGGGTAGATTTATATTAGACCTTAGGAAGAAGTTGTTCACCATGAGGATGGTGAGACACTGGCACAGGTTGCCAGGTGGTGGAAGCCTCATCCCTGGAAGTTGTGAAAGCCAGGCTGGATGTGGCTCTGGGCAACCTGATCTAGTGGAAAGTGTCCCTGCCCATGGCAGCGGGGTTGGAACTGGATGATCCTTGAGGTCCCTTCCAACCCTGACAATTCTGCGACCTTGAGGTTGGTAGAACAATACAGGAAGCATAAGATCTGGCTTCCATGGTGTAGTCTTTACTGTGAGAATAATACATGAGGTCTTACATGCTGCTTCTATCAGTTGCAAATGTTCTTGTAGCTCATTGTACAATATGTCAGATGAAATGGATTTCATGATCTTTTGTATAATGCATATGTTCCAACAGTAATTTCAAACCTAATTTATTTCCTTAGAAATACATTCATCTTTTGGATGCCATTTCTAACCAGCTTCATTTTCTATTGCACAAGCACAGGGGTTAAATTCTCTGCTCACATACACAGGTACCACTCCCATTGGATTTTATACAAGATTTAGAGGGAAAATTTAGTTTAGGAGTATCTTTATTTCATAACTATCACACAAACCAAAAACTGGGAGCTATTTGATTCCATGATTCTATGATTCTATGATTTGGCAGTTGTGCTTCACTTCAGTCTTGCTTCTAGAGATTTCTTTTTGTCTCCTCCAGATAATCACAGAATCATAGAATTGTCAAGGCTGGAAAGGCATCTTCAGGATCATACAATTCCAACCCCCCTGCCATGGGCAGGGACACCTCACACTAGACCATGTTGCTCAGAGCCACATCCAACCTGGTCTTAAAGACCTCCAGGGATGAGGCTTCCATCACCTCCATGGGCAACCTGTTCCAGTGTTTCACCACCCTCATGGGGAAGAACTTCTTCTTCTTAATATCCAATTTGAATCTACTCACTTCTAGTTTTGCTCCAGTCTCCCATGTCCTATCACTACCTCACACCCTAAAAAGTCCCTCCCCAGCTTTCCTGTAGCCCACTTCAGATACTGGAGAGCCACAATAAGGTCTCCTTGGAGCCTTCTCTTCTGTACCTCTGTAAATGCCAAAGCTGACTTTAAATCTTTCAAACTACATGTGGAAGTTATGGGGAATTTTAGCATCAGCTGCAGTTGTGTCATGAAAAATAGTTATTGCATCCTTCCTTTATTTTTTTCACTTTTGGTTGACGATGGTTGTAGAAAGTGAAGAAAAAGGGACTGCCACATTTCATGGGCTGCAAATTTCAAAGAGCTCCTAAAACTGTGGGCACAGTTGTTCTTACACTTTTGCTTTTAATAGGAAAAATAAGAGAAGAGGGGATTAAGGTAGCCAAAAGAGCTTTTAAAAAGTGTATTTCATTGGGAAGAGTGACATCCTGGCAAGAACAAGCACATTAAGCTGCAGGGCATTGTTAAATAGAATAAAATTTTTGGCCAAGAGCAATGCAGAAAATGACAGTGCTGGAAACTCCTTTTTTTCCCTTGGAAGAAAGAGTTTTGTTTTTTTTCTCTCTTTTCAGAGAGCAATATAATTGGCAAGTCTAAATACCTTTTACATACAGTAGGATCAGTTTATCCATTTGTTCAGGAAAATACACAGTAATATTCACAGAAATATTTCAACTTCAGCTCTCTTGCTTAAGGAGGCATGAGCTAAGCATGTTTAAGTTTTAAGAGTGGCAGTGCAGTCACCATTCCTTAGACTATGAAGTAGTGTCTGTAATTCACATACACGGTTTATAGACTCTTACAATCATAGAATGGTTTGGGTTGGAAAGGACATCCAAAGGTCATCTAGTCCAACCACCTCTGCTTTAAGCATAGAATCATAGAATCATCATAGAATCATAGAATGGTTTGGGTTGGAAGGGACCTTCAAAGGTCATTCAGTCCAACCCCCCTGCAGTCAGTGGGGACATCCTCAACTAGATCAGATTGTTCAAAGCCCTGTTGAGCCTCACCTTGAGTGAGGGGTTTTAACTCCCTTCCTGGGCAACCTGTTCCAGTGTTCCATTATACTCATGATGTAGAACTTATTCCTAACATCCAGTCTACATTTACTCTTCTCTAGTTTGAAGCCATTGCCCCTTGTCCTATCACTAAAGGCCTTTGTAAACAGTTTCTCTCCATCCTTCATGTAGACCCCCACATTCTGCTTTGTAATATTCTATTTCTTTTTGCTTGCTAATATGATACACGAAAGTTCATCCAAGACATGGCATAATTGGGATAACATGGAATTCACAGCTTCAAAGAATAGCAGGTTGGAAAGGATGTTGATCATCTAGTCCAACTCTCATCAAAGCATTTTAAAAATCAAGAAAGTAATTAGCAGAAGATTTATTTTTCATTTTGTTGGGTTTTTTTGTTTTGTTTTTTTTTTTTCTCCCCTTTTCTCATCCTAACATAGGCAACCACTGCCCTGGATACTCAAGAATAGTTTTCTGTATCTTTCTGGATACTCCAATAGAGCAAAAAAATGCCAGAAGGTTCTTCAGAAATAATTCCTAATTCAGCATTTTGGAGAGAACATAGGTTAAAACCCTTGTACGTAATAAGGGTGTGCTGGAATGCCAACTAGGAAAGATTATACAGAGAGTGGAAATCAAAGTCCAAAACAAATCTCAGGAGAATTATCACCTGTAACAAAAGGGACAGGAGACATCTGCAAGCTTTGATTCCCCATTCCACTGGTGTCTCCTCACAAATGCACAAAAAATTTATTTAATTTCAGACTTGAATTATACTCTACTTTAAATTATTGATTCGCATTAAGTCCATCCAAGAGGATGGTGAGTTTGCTCAGTGAGTGCTAGTACTGCTGCCTGCACTGTAGCTATCTATCAGAAGATTTAGTGGTTGAAACTGGCAAGTAATAAATGCCAGTTTTATGAGTTTTACATATAGACACTGGTGGTCAATGTGGGCAGGGTATCAAAAGGGACAGCCCTACAAATTGATAGTGGAGACAACTGAGGGCCCCAGGTGTTGGTACACTTGATGACAAAAATATATTCTATGAAAAGATGGTCTGGAACAGAGGTAGAAGTATTACACCTGGACAAGCAAGTTTGAGCTCAGTGCAGTGCTGAAGTGCTATGTAAATTTTAATATTCCTGCCTTGATGATGGAATCACAGAATCCCAGAAACATTCAGGTTGGAAAAGCCTCTCAGGATCACCAAGCCCAATCCATATCCCTGCTCTATAAGGTCCACCCTAAACCATATCCCAAACATGACATCCAAACGACTTTTAAATGCATCCAGGATTGGTGACTCCACCACCTCCCAGGGCAGCCTGTTGCAATGCCTGACCACACTTGTTGAGAAAACTTTCACTTAATATTCAGTCTAAACCTACCCAGTGGCAACTTGAGGCCATTCCCTCTTATTCTATTCACTAATGACCTGTGAGAAGAGACCAACACCAACCTCTCCACAATGTCCTGTAGACAGTGATGATGTCTCCCCTTAGCTTCCTCATTTTCACATTAACCATTTCCAGCCCCCTCAGTCACTCCTCATCAGATTTATTCTCCAGGCCCTTCCCCAGCTTTGTTGACCTCCTCAGCACTAGCTCCAGCACCTCCACATCCCTCATGTAATGAGGTGCCCGAGACTGAACACTCTGGCCTCACCAGAGCAGAATACAAGGGGACAATCCCCTCCTTGCTCCTGCTGGACACAGCATTTCTAATCCAAGCCAGGATGACATTGGCTTTCTTTGCCACCTGGAAGAAATTGGCTACACTTCTTTTGGTAAACTCCATTAGCATCTGTTCACACAGTTTCCTAGTAAAGATGTCACTGCAGATGAAGGAGGCTCAGAATTGGTTTTGTTTTCTTTGTTTTATCTTTTATCACTTGGGTATATCAGCATTAATAATATCCAGAACCCTAGGAAACAGAAACAGTTTTGTGTAAATTCTCATCTTTCTTGTTCAGCTTGTGAGTCGAATATGTTCTTGGCTAGCTCTGTCTTTTCAGTGCCTGAAGACATGAAGGAGTGTATGATAACACTCTTTGTTCCTATTTTTCACACTTTAGGTAAATTGAAACTAGTCTGATTCATAGCATAGTCAATCAGAGAGTAAACTGTGACAGTTTATTTATTTTTCCAGCTGGACACTGTGCATCTCTGCAGTCTTCTGTTTTGCATTAGCACAGTCTGAAGAGATTATTTGGATGTATAACCACAGGTAACTGCTCCTTCCTTGGGTCTCTACTCTGTGATCACCCTTCTGTGTATTTGCAGATGGACAACTGCCACACAGGTTCTTCTTAGGTTTGACAAGTGCACAGCTAAATCCACCTGCTGCAGATATCCTGCTGACATGAATTTCTCTTACCAATGCCTCTTGAATCTTTACAGCTTTTGGACCCAAAGAATATAGGAAAACCTCCTGTTCAGTTTGTCTCAATTCTGCTCACACATGCACATCTATAAGGAGGGGGAAAGGAAGGACAACTTCCCTTATATACACATGAAGTGTTTTTGTTTGCCAATATGTTTTGGAATATTTCCCAAACTGGAAATCTCAGTGTTCACCATGATCCTTAAATAAAATAAGGAATTATTTTGACAGTTTCACTGCTTCCTGGTATAAGTGCCTGTCATTGGTGTTACTATTACAGCTCAAAGATAAAGCTCTTCTCTCCATATAACTGAGTAAGAAGAACTAAAGGTGGAAAATATTAAGACTGTGATCATAGAATCATAGAGTGGCTTAGGTTAGAAGGGACCTCAGACATAATCTGCTCCAACTTCCCCGGCATGGGTGGGGACACCTCTCAACTAGACTCAGCTGCTCAAGGCCTCATCCAACCTGGCTTTCAACATCTTCAGGAAGGAGGCAGCCACAGCCTCCCTGGGCAGCCTATTCCAGAATCTCACCACCCTTGTACTGAAGAACTCCTTCCTCAGATCCAGCCTCAACCTACTCTCTCTCAACCTCACACCATTCCTCCTTGCCCTGTTTCTAGACACCCTGACAAAAAGTCCCTCTGCAGCCTTCCTGCAGGATCCCTTCAGATATTGGAAGGCAGCTTTAAGGTCCTCCTGGAGTCTTCTCTTCTCCAGGCTGAACACCCCCAGCTCCATCAGCCTAATCCTCATAGCAGAGCTGCTCCAGCCCTTGGATCATCTTTGTGGCCTACTCTGGACTCACTCCAGTAGCTCTGTGTCATTCTTCTGTTGGGAACACCAGCACTGGAGGCAGATTGGAGGTGAGGTCTGAGCAGGGTAGAGCCAAGGGGCAAAATTCCCTCTCTTGCACTGCTGCCTGCACTCCTCTGGATGCAGCTTGTAATAAAAAATCCATGATACTCAAGGCAAAAAATACCAGACACATACACACTCCCATCACCTCCTCTGCTCCAAGAACCGATTCACACATTTAAAACTCAGAATCCTATGATCCTCTTTAGGCAGATAAGTAAAGCAAACAAACAAAACCCAGAGAAAACAGCAAAGTCTAGTCTTAAACACCTCTGGAGCTATGTTTTTGGAAATGAGCAGTGTGATCCAGTGATTCCTAGATGCAGTTACCTGTGTTGATAAGGTGAAACTGTTAGAATGTCTTGTTCTAGACAATGAATGGGGCTCTGTCCAATGTATCTCCCTGCAGCAAAGCTGTTCTGCTGGCTGTTGCCTGCTCTCAAATAAAATGTTGCAACCCTCAAAGCCAAGTCACTGGATTACATTCAATATTTTTTTCCCCTTCACTTTCCAGTGCATCTGCATGCAGTAATTGGGCAGCACTCTTGTGCTGTGCCTCACATTCCTTTTCCTGATGGCAACGGCTCATCACCAGCTGCTGCACAGCTACAATTGCCTTCCTTCCAACACTGTTTACTTTGGATTCCTCCTAACTGTGGTACATTTTTGTTTTATGTCGTGTCACTGTTGTTATGCTTACATAATGTACTTTAAGTATTGTTTAGATTGACACAGTGTTAGCACTAAAATTGAAAATAAAATGTCATTATTGGCAAGAGCAGCTGTTGCCACGCACATCATTTTCTGAGCTCCAGTTTATTAATCAGCCTGAGTGGGAGCTCCACACAAATGGGAGTATTTTTTTCCATGAAGTACTCTATGGACTTTTGATTTCCATCATAACAGAACTGAATAGCATAATGCAGCAGAAATGTTTGATGTGATTAAAAACTGTTTATTCTGGGTTCATAATTGATTTAATTGTAACATGGAGAGGGCTGCAATTTTGCAAAGTTTCAGCCCCTGATTGCCTATTATCCACATGACAACGCTGGAGTAAAGTGACACTATGGTAAATGAAAGTATAACAAATAACCCCTGTGGTTCAATAACATTTTGAAAGGAAATCTGTAGATTTTCTGCTGGAATCACCTACAGGAGCAGCAGGAAGAAAGAAATGCCTCTGTTTTAAAACCAACTTTTGGGAAAATCTGCTAAAAAATTGACTCTCCCAGAAACTCTCTGAATGCTTCTCATCCAGTAAAGCCACTTTGAATATCTTTCATAGTATTACCTGTTTGTGATGTGCAATGAAAGCATTAGGAAAATAGAATTGTCTATGCTGAGAACAAAAGGCTGCATGCCCCTACCTCTCCCTCCAATTGAAAGTCATATGCAAAAATTCATCAAGTTCACTCAGAATCTAGAGTGCTCATATCCTCAACCTGCAAAAACACTGGTCTGTTCCTTGATCCCACACAAAGCCTTGGTGGCTTTAATTGGCATTGTACAATATCTTGTGAGCTGAGTTTACAGAGTAGGAAAGCCCTAAGTACAGCAAAGTTCAACACTGCCTTAGGTTCTTTACTGTGAGGGTAGTGCAACACTGGAACAGGTTGCCTGGAGAGCTGCAGAACTTGTTCCTCACATCCAATCTCAATTTGCTCTGCTCTCATTTCAAACCATTGCCCTTGTCCTGTTCCTGCAGGCCTTTGCAAACAGTCCCTCTGCAGCCTTCTTGTAGCCCGTTCGAGTCCTGGCAGACTGCTGTTAGATCTGCCTGGAGCCTTCTCTTCTGCAGTCTGAACAAGCCCAGCTCTCTCAGTCTGTCCTTGGAGCAGAGGTGTTCCAGCCCCTGATTATTTTCATGGTCTCCTTTGGACCCTCTCTACCAGGTCCCTGTCCTTGCTGTATTGAGAGCTCCAGAGCTGGATGCAGTACTCCAGGTTAGGTCTCACCAGAGCAAAGTGTCAAAATCCCCTCTATCTATTGGCCAGGCTTTGTGTACTTTGCTTATATGAATTCTGTGTCTCCTTTAAAAAAAAAAAAATTTTTAAATCCAAATTTTAATTACTTACAAAGCAACTTCGATATTCACCTATGATTAGAAGCAGGTTGACATTATTCAGTGCTATTGAGACAACTGTTACTGGATGTAATGGAGGCGATAATTAATTGATTGTGAGGTGGTATTTTCAAATATGTTTATTAATTTTGATATTCAGAACTCTCACTACCCTGACCACTAATCTTAATAATAATCAGGTTCTTCAGCAGTGGTCATGGAACCATTATACAAATGCATAACTGGATCTAGAACAAATAACTAGCAAAAATATAAACATTTGAACCCAATTGAACTGGAAGAGAAGGTTCTTGCGGTCAATCTACTGCTTGCCTGCTAGATGGACTCAAGGAAGCTCCTTTATACTTATGGCAAGAGGCAATTGGTGAATTACAAGAGGCTTTAAGTATTTACTCACAAAATATTATTTCCTGACTCACGAGGCTAGCTGCAGCTTCAGACAGTACCCAAACCTTTTCAGGGAATTCTGTCAATGTCTTGTTTGCCAATAAGGCTTCTGATTCTTCCCAGACTTTACAAGTTGCTGGGGAAAGAAGCAGACAATCTCTGACCTGGCCCTAATTTCTGTGGACGATCTTTGTGTCTCCAGGACTTCCTGTCTTGGAAGGAGACTTTCAGGTGTAGGCAGGATATCTTGTGATGTGCAGTCTCAGCACAGATGTCATGGTGGCTATGCAGGCCTATTGCATGGAGGCATTTAGAGCCTATTCCTAGTAAACTCGAAGCAGGCAATTTCCAGGCAGTTCAGGATGCAATAAGGCAGTGAGGCATAACACTGCCAGAAGCAGAGAACAGTAACAGCAGCAGGCAGCACCAGGCAAGCAAGCATGAATACAAGGGCAGAGTATGTTTTGTTACCTGCTCATCTCTTTTTATCAATACAACTTGACACTAATGAGCCTTTGGACACAAATTAGCCAATCAGAATGGTAGTTAGCCAAGCTTGACTGTACAGGGTGAAGCCATAGGCTTGCTTTACCCAAATTTGGGAAAAAACATAGGCCTTGCATGAGACAGGCATAAATCAAGTTTTCACCACAGGATGTATACAGGAGCAAAACACGTCCGGTCAAGCCAGTACATGTTCAGGCTTATTTTGGCCTATCAGGCCTACCACAACACTGGATCCTTGGGAATGTGTAGATTTCATGAACATTTTTACAGTTAGTCAACCTAATCTTCAAAGAAGAAAAAACTTTTACAAACTGCTTCTAACTGACATTAGGGGGTGGTGTGTTTGATTTTTTAATTTGATTAATTCAGTAAAATATTTACTGGAGATTTATATTTATAATGTACTACAGAGGTGACACTGGGTGAAATATTTGTTGCTATTCCATAACACTAAGTGGTTTGTGCAGCTGTTTTATTGAGCAGGTCTAGTTCCTCCGCTCTTTGGAACAGGCAATTAGAAAGTCAGAACAACACTGTTCTTTCATTTATTTAGTGGAAGAAATGAGCCATTAGATTTCTATATCACCCAAAAAGGAGGTGTAATGGATCTTCTAACTTCCTCTGTACATACAAAAATTCTATATATATTTTTTTTGAGGTTTATTGATGTGGCTTAAAGGTTTTGGGAGTTAAAAGGAAAGAGATAACCCTCGAAGAAATTGAGAATAAACCTGCTCTTCTTTATTTCTGTACTGACTATCCTGAACGGGGTTTGATTCTGACATAGTAATACTACCAAGGGAAGTGCAATTGGTCAAAACACTGGGAGCATAGAAATACTCCTTGAAATGAAATTGGCACAGGACTGTGTATGCCCTACAATCTCAAGTCACAGATGACAGACTACAATATATAGGAATGGATTGGTTGAGGCAGTTAACGAGGCAGGAATTATAAAAATATAGTTATTTTTATTTTCCCAAAAAGCTTTGGCCCCAAACTACATGCAAAAACTAGTTACATTTTATTTACAGTTTCTAATTCAGACGGGAAATGCTCACAAGGATGCTTATGAGCAATATTAGTAATTTAGGAAAATCAGAAAAATGGAAAAAGCTAAGCCACAAAATAGCTTTACCCCACTTATAAATAAGAGGCAGTCCAGGGCCCTAGGGAAAACCTCATCTACGCATGGAGGTGGAGTAGGAATTTAGAGATAGTCCCTGGCTCCTTTGCAGCAATATCTGGAACTGCAAGCTGTAATCCAATCATGGATCCACGTGGCATTAAGTCCAATGTGAATAAGCCCACCAAAGTCCAAAGTGTCTGTAGACACAGCTTGCACTAGGCAAAGGTTGTGGAGATGAGCTGCCTCAGCAGTGCAGGGAAAACCCACACTGCTGGCGCATTCCTACAAACAGTGGCAGTTTATGGCAGAGGCAGAGTCTTTCCAGCAGGAAGCCAGGATGTGGTGGTCTGAAGAGAAGACAGGTCAGGATGCCACTGGCAGCTCTCTCTCAGATGGACCTAAGGACTTGCAGACTTGAGGAGCGAACTGCCCAGAATGGTCTGAAAGTGGGAACTGTGAGCTATCTCCTCACCCTTCTTCAATATCTACCTAACCAATGAGTCCAGTGCCATACGTATACTGGGAAAAAAGAATCCAGCCAGTCACTCCTAGATTCCAGTGCAGGCCCTCCCAGTACACCTGTGGAAAAGGGTGTCTTCTGCTGTTCACCGTTCAAGCCTGCAGGGGTGAGGGAAAGCAGTTTTCATGCCTTCTTCTTTCCCCATTCAAACCTCTGGAGATGGAAGGTGGAGAAGGGAGATTGAGTGCTGTGCCACAAAGGATTGTAAGAGAATGTTAGATTTAACACTGGGGGACATTAAGAGGAGTGTGGCCAGCAGATCAAGGGAGGTTCTTCCCCTCTACTCGGCCCTGGTGAGGCACCACCTGGAATATTGCATTCAGTTTTGGGCTCCCCAGTTCAAGAGGGACAGGGATCTGCTGGAGAGAGTCCAAGAGAGGGCTACAAAGATGATAAAGGGGCTGGAGCACTGCCCTGTGAGGAGAGGCTGAGGAACCTGGGGCTGTTTGGTCTGGTGAAGAAAAGATTTGGAGGGGATTTAATCAATGTTGAAAAATATATGGGGCTGAGGGTCAAGATGGAGGGGACAAAATCTTCTCAGTTGTGCCCTGTGATAGGATGAAGGACAATGGATATGAACTATAACACAAGAAGTTCCACCTCAACATGAGGAAGCACTCTCTTAGTGTAATGGTCACAGAGCACTGGAACAGGCTGGCCAGAGAGGTTGTGGAGTCTCCTTCTATGAACACTCTGCAGCCCTTTCTGGATGTTTTCCTGTACAACCTGTGTTTGAGTCTATGATCCTGCTCTGGTGGAGGAGTTGGGCTCGATGATCTATGGAGGTCCCTTCCAGCCTCTCACAACCTGTGATCTTGTGAACAAAGTTGCATGAAAATGTTATCTTTAGTACCATAAAATATGCATGACTAATTTTTAACTTTTTATTTTAAAAGCTTCTGAACTGTTTCAAGCATAACAAATCCTATGTTGTCACTACACATTTCCAAGAATAAAAACATATTTACTTCAGCATTCTTGAATGAAGGTTGAGTAGATCTGATGGAGATTTTGAACACTAGAAAATGTTCAATAATAGATCTAATGTCATGCAGGTGCTCTAACCCAATGGAATCCTACCCTATGGACACAAACATTCCTTTGCACACTGTATGGAAAACTTACTACAGATGACCTGCTACAAGTTTCTGGTAGCTTTAGCTGCCTAAGATGTTTTCTTGAAGACCTGTGACTTTAGCCTCTCTGTGTGAAGTTTTCTGCACCTTTTGACCACGTGAGTTAATTTTGAGTCCTTCAAATGTGACTGAATTGATTTTTCTTGTTAGAGGAGAAAAAAAAAAAAAGAAAAGAAAAGAAAAAGAATTGTGGCAGAAACAGATGACAATCAAAAAGGCCTGGAAGAGTGAACACCCTTTTCCCTTCACAAAGCATCCTATGCTCTACATAACTAACATGTAGAGAGTGTTGTTTAAGAATAACTTACAGTTGAACTGGCCTTGTAGGTCTAAGACTCTACTTCAGAAAGACAACTGCTCTTTAGAAAAGCAGGTGTAAGGTTCCATGGGAGGTTATTTCAAGGGAGGGGAGCTGCTCTTCCTTGGTCTTTCTCAGTGTAACAAGGTTTATGCCCTATCAGGAGTCACCCTGTCTTTAAGTGATATTGGGAGCAAATGCCCTAGAGGCAATTCAAAACCAAACCAAAAGAATACAAAACAAACCCTCTTGAGATCTTCCTGGCTCATGGAAGACAGAGAGATAGAGGAAATATAGAGCTAGAGGGATATTTTAAAAAATATTAAGATATATGACTTTTTGTTTAAGATATGTCATAGTTGGGAGAAATATATTAGGACTCAGTGAAGTCAGAGAGCAGAAATACACCTTGTTTTCCTACTCTAGTCACCATCTTCAAGAAATTATTGAATTAATCTCCAACTTTTTGTTTATTTTTGTTGTTTTTTTGTTATTTATTTTTCAAAGTAACTGGCAAGAAATTTTGGCTGAGACTAAAAGAAGCATCAATGAAAGAGTTCTCTGATCATTTAAAATTGGCACAAATGGCATTTGGATGTCATTTTGCCAGAAAGTTGACTTGTGTAACCAGGAATGCAGTACAGCTGAAAATGGGAACAGTAACTGCTTGTTGTTGGTGAATTAAGGTGAATATTTTAATCTTTGTCTGTGTTTTGGGGGGTTGTATGAGTTAAAACAGTACGGGAGTGACACTGGCACTGCTAACATTGAAATTCAGACCAGCAGAATTTCTTTACTGTGGCTTGTCCTCAACCTGCACCCTGAAGTTCAGACACTTGCCATTAAGTCTATTGTTCTACCTAACTGACGAGGTGGCCCTTAGGAAAGGTGAGGAACTTGAGCCTTGTGTAGTGGGTTTGCAGTGACCTGCCCCCCCACCTTTTTAAACCCCGGCTAAAACTCAGAAAACCACACTGGAAGTTAATAAATGAAGCTTTATATTTACAGCAATGCAAATATACAAGCAAATATTTACAAGATATAACAGATATTTACAGAAATATACAGTAAAAAGGGTAATAAACACACCACACCCCTCCTGGAGACCAAAATCCCCAGAAGAGGGTAACCAAACCCCCCTACCACCTTTCCCCCCTTCCCCAGCCTTATCTCACCACTTGATGATGCTGCAGATAAGCTGAAGATCAGGGAGATTAGTAATAGGAGCAGAAATTAGTCATTTTAGTGATTTAACTCTGAATTCAGCCAGCAAGACCGAGAGACAAAGGAAAAAAGCTGCCAGAGCCAGCAAAGACCCAAGCCAGACTGGCCCTCTGCAAGCACCCTGGCTATCTGATGTTTTGAGCACATTTCTCAAAACAATTTTTTTTCCCTCTGTCTCAGTGAAACTTGGTGAAGTGACACTGTGTTGTTTAACTCTCTCTCAGCCAATAGTCTAATTTCTCACTCAAATTCTCCAATTAGCTCAAACCAACACACCTTGGTAACACACAATAAAATGCATTTCTGCAGCACTTGTCAAAGCTGAAGAAACTAACAAACATGAACAAATTCAGCATTCTTAGAGACTGGTTTACAGCAGTTGAATTTCAAACATGAGATAGCTTATTTAGCTTGCTAAAAATTATCCACTACCTACTGCATCAGAAAGTAGAGAGCATCTTCAAAGTTGTCCTGTGTCCCACTCTCCCCCACCCAAATGACAAGAATTTGCAGTGATAGATAGTTCAATGGGCATAAAAGATTTGTTTCACAGTCTCCTTTACAGAGGTGCTCTCTTGCTTCTCTGGGGTACGATATTTCTCCCTTTCACATGAATTCAGCACTTTCCATCTCGTGGAATGTTGTGGCATTGGCTGCTATCAATGCAGGACAGATGCTGTGCTCAGAGTAACCAACAGTTTCTGATTTTTCAGAACAAGGTTCTGAAGCTGGAGACCAAGTGAACTGATCATTTTGGTGTATAAACACTAAAGTGAACTGGAGAGAAATTCTAGGGTCATTGATTAGGGACAAAATAGGAGAACACTTGGACAGATGCAGGCTAGTCAAAGCAAGCAGGACATTTATAAAGGGGAAGCCATGCTTGTCAAAGGCTATTAACTTGTTTGAGGAGGTGACAATGAGAGTTGACAGGGGTGAAGCAACAAACATAATCTGCTTGGACACCAAGATGGCTTTTGATACTGGTACACTGAAGACCAGCTACAGGGTTACTAAGCATCTGATAATAAAGTGACTGATAGAATGCCTCTAAAATTTCTTAAACTCAATGCTGTTGACATATCACAGCAGAACATGAGAGAAGATGTACAAAAGTGACAGATAGAAATGAATTTGGTAGGGATTATTCACACCAAAAACAGAGAATGAGTGAATCAGAAAGTTTGTGAAGGAGGAAGAGACAGAAAAAGCAGAGGGGTGGGAGAGGAAAAGAACTGACCTGAAAGAGAAAAGATTATGAAGATTAGTTGTGGAACATCACTGTAGGAGAGATGATCACAGACACCTGACATATTCCTCTCCGTCTGTTTATATCTGCCCCTAACTTTGTTAGAGAAGTGGATGCTGGAGGGAACAGATGATTTTAAGAGCATGCTGGGTTTCTGCTGGATACAAGCCTTTTTAGACCTTCTTGTTGAGGGTTTGTTCCTACCTAACTCCTATTTAATTAGCAGATATTAATCATTCCTTTGCCAAATACCTTCTTGTTCCATTTTAATGGAGACTTCAGCTTTCTGTACAGTCATTTCTCTGGACTTGTTCACATCAATGGCTTGCACATCAATGTTTGCCTTTCATCACTTTCCATGTGATAGAGAACTGAACAAATAGGCACCAACTATAAAAGGTCTCAGGTGCAAAAAAAAAAAAAAGCTAATGAATCTCTTTTTGAGAAAAAAAAATGTAGCTGGAGTAGATACCCATATGGAAACTCAGGGGCTATAAACAAACAATATGCATTATGAGATCTTCCCATTCAGTCATACATTCATTCTTCAAGCTGCATGAAGTTACAATATGCCTTTTAGGTTTTTATTATATGCATTACATACACAGACAAAATATTCCTTTATGAACAGTAGATTAATAGTGTGAAATAGTCCTAGGCAAACCCAAAAAGCATCTAATGAGAACAGCTAAATCTCAACTGATAAGTTACATCCATAGACAAAAGATTCCTTTATGTACAGTAGATTGCTGATGTGGAATAGTCCTCAGCAAAACCAAAAAGCATCTATTGAGAACAGCTAAATCTTGACTGATAAGTTACCTCCACAGACAAAAGATTCCTTTATGAACAGTAGATTATGGATGTGGAATAGTCCCAGGCAAAACCAAAAAGCATCTAATAAGAACACCTAAATCCTTTGTGATTATTTGGGGAATTTTTTTTTCAGTAGGCATTTTAGAATGTCTGCCAAAATTTATGGCAAATTTTCTTTTGTGTTCTTTTAAAATGTCAAAGTAATAACAAAGTCTTGTGCAACGACACAGATTCTTCAAATATTCAAATAAGATTAATTTAATTGGCTTTTACATTTAAAAGATTTTGGTCTTGCTCCAAATGGAGATAATTTAGTTCATTAGACAGGGAATACTGGTGAGAAAGCTGGTCCCTATGTAAGAGGTGGGAGCAGACCAGTATCAGAACACCAGGTACAGTTAAAAGCAGTGGATCAGGAGTGCAGAAACAATGTGAAGTGGAGATGCATGCTGGTGGTGCCTCAGCTCTTTGACAGAGAGCTGAGCTGATTTTTGATCTGCTTACTAAGATGCATAATTTGGACACCTTCTAGTTCGAAGCAGCTCTGCAACGGCTCCCCTTCTTGACTGAAAAGCCTCATTTGCATTTAATTTTTGTGAGGAGAAGTAAAAAACAAGTCTAAGTTTAGGAGGAATTTTGCTTTTGTGGGTTTTCTGTTAGTTCAGAGAGAAAGTTGTGCCTTGAGTGGTGGCTTGAGTGGCCAAATATGCCAAAAAAAAGAACACAGCCAGAAAACAGAGGGAAATGTTCTTATTCTCACTTACTTAATGCTTTGAATTTTTCTCAGAGTCAACCTGTTTGAAGCAGCTCTAATAGGGAATTTGAATAAGGTAAGCATCGTAATAGGAAATAAGTTAGGATTTGGAGACCACATGAAAATATAACCCCAAATTACTTTTAAAATTTATTTGTTTCTTTAGCCCTTTCATCACCACATCTTTCATGTGTTTTGGTTAATGTCATCTGAAGCAGTTGAAATGTAATTGCCAAATATGTATTTTTGAATAAGGAGGCTGATGCACAGTGTGATAAAATAAGAAAACAAAAAGGTACACTTCTGAAAGGGAATAGTGTGCACGTACTTATTTATTTATTTCTATGCATTTTCCTAGCAAACTGAATATTTTTGAACCTACTTTGAATGCTGGGGAAAAAAAACCTGAACAAAAAAACAACAGACCAGCAAATTAATATTTTTGTAATATAGATGTCACCTTATATTTCATGCCTGATTCATTTGAAAATGTAGATTAATTTGCAAACAGTTTAGAGAGGTGAACTATTGAATTGAGTCCTATAAGATTTAGGATTTGTCATCTTTTAAAGTTGACACCCAGTGAGAGCTTGTCAATTACAAAGAAGTGAAATGAAGTGAAAATAAGCCTCGTCTTCATCTTCTTGTTATATGCTTGGGTGGTTATAGAGAGACACCATTTACAAGCTGAGAATAATTACTTGCAAAGTATTTTTCACTCTAAACCAAAATTATTTATTATATTTTATCTATGTTAGGAGAGGGCTGCTACTGTAATTTCCTAATCTCATGAGTAAAATGGTCTTTCGATGCTGCTGTGTCCACACCTGAAATATAAGTTTGTTTGCATTCAAAATGAAAAATATTTTGTTTGGAGCAGCAGTCTGTTCTCAGTTGTTTCTAATCCTTTTGTGATGGGTTATAGAGAGTTTCTTCACTTTATAAACTCACAGTGCTGCGTACTTCAGCATATGACAGAGACAATCGCAACATTATAAACATTTTTTTTATTTACATGCAAACACATGAACATTCTCCTCCATCTTAAATGTGTAATATATTCTCAGTCTCTCAGTTAGAGATTTGATTTCTGCACAGCTCATTCTTCTAACCCTTTCCATAGGCTTTAACACAGCTTAAGCTCATGTTTCTAACCCTTTCCATGGGCTGTAACATAGCTTCAGCTCATTCCTTTAAACCTTTCCATGGGGCTGTAACGAAGTCGCTGTGCTTTCCTCAGGCCGAAGTGAGTTGCACCACTCTTACCAGTTTTATGCAGCACAATGAACGTTTCAAGCAGCTCTGTAAGCATATAGCTCCTGTCATCCTGCCCTTTTTGCATTCAGCATCCCTGCACTTCATAAATTCCTGTGCTAAATGCTGTTTTATGAAGTGCTTTAGAAGAGAGCACTCTTTAATTGAATTATTTGCTTTTAAATAAAGGTGAAATGGACATATTCAGCAACTTTTTGCTCGAATGCTACCTCTGATTTTTAACTGGATCTCAGAGGTTTGCTTTCTTGCTTTTCACAATTTCCCATCACACCAACTGAAAAATAGTGAGACCAAATGAGTTGCCTATGGTGTTGAGCAGCTCACCCTGAACTAGATAGAGTCACCTCCCAGCTCAGAGGTTTGTGCCCAGAGCAGCCAGCTGATGCTGCTGAAGGTGTGCTCAGGAAAATACAGCAGCCTCTTCCTGAACGGGAAGGGATATTTGATGCAAGCAAATATCCACAGAACTTAGTGAAGCAAAATATTAGATGTCAGTTATTAAAGTTTTTAGATGATATTTAGCATTATTTTTTCCCATGCAATTAATTGTCTTTAGTAGTTGAACTGGATAATTGCATTTGTGCACAAAGCTTGTGCTAGTTGATGCACAAGGCAAACCTTTCATATTATTGCAATTTTGTCTTACAGTACTCCTGCTGTTCCTCAGTACAATCCAGTTATGGTATTTAAATAGGCATTAGAATATTCCCCTTTTATTGCAGAAGAATGCTTTGATCTTCCAAAAAAAAGTTAAATTGCATTTCATGCAGTAGTTTCTATTTGTAATTAGGTAGATATGTGGCAGGTGCTAGGTTTTTTTTCTTCTTCTTTCATGTCCTTCCATTCATTTTTAAAGCAAATTTTCTGTCACACCATCAGGTATTGTACAGCAGCTGTTTCGCTCAGAGTCTGGAACTGAGCACCTCTATCTGATTTTGCCAGTCATCCATGAAGGGTTTTAGCAACTTGGCCTTTATTTTAATTATTATTTTCTTGTTTGTGATAGACAAATGCACAGGTTTAGTTAACGTTGTTATATCCCTGACTCTGAATAGGGAAACAAAGGCCACTGTAGCTGATAGCAATAAAATAATGCAGGCTGTATTATCCCTTTCAATTTTTATTTTTTAATAAAACCTGAAAAAGGAAGATTGGTTAGTCAGAAATTATTAGAGAATGAAAGACAAACAAGCAGTTGCTGATTTGGGCTGACACTGTAACATTCCTACCCTATGGAGCAGCACAGGATCACAGGATGTTAGAGTCTGGAAGAGACCTCTGTAAATCATGACATCCAACCCCCATCACTTTGCTTGGGGTCCTATAGAAGAAAATCTGCTTGAGGAAGAAAGAAAGAAACAAGCAAAAAACCTCCAACAATTGGGGATTGGTGACTTATAGAAATACTTCCTGCAAAGCATAAAAGATTACTGATCTTCAAATGGGCACCAAAATGTATTCATTTTGCTTCACTAGGAATTTATTCTGTACCACACTCTTGCCTATACCTACTATCCTTCCTGCCCTGCTGCAGAATGCTGTTGAGCTCTCAAGCAGATTGGAAAATATGTGGCAAACTGAAGCATATTTGAATACTTAGAGGAACTGCATTAATTTAAATATCATGTGACAAAGTAAAAGTACTGATTGATCACACTTAATAAATACTCTTTTGTTTTTCTAATTTACACCATTTGTATATGTAATAAGCCTTTTTTTTTTTTTGCTAGGTTTTTCTTGCACTGCTTTCTTATTCTTACTTTTGTTCTGTTAATTTCTGTTGATACTTCTCTTTCCCCCAGTATATTTTCCTTACTCCTGTATTTCAACTAATATGTCCAAAATTCACTTTCTAAAGTATATCTAAGTCCTTTTTCAGTGTTCTCTCATCTGCAACCTTCATGCTTCTTTGTGGCAGCTCAGCTATTATTTCAAACAAAGCTGTTAGTTGAATAAGTTGTAAAGGAAAAGTGGAATGGGAAAAAAAAAAAAGAGAGAGAGAGAGCAAGAGAGAACACTCAGTTGAGGCTGTGAATTGAGAGCCAAAGTTGACATAGCTGGCATATTAGGATGTGGAATCCCAGAGCTTAACAATCAATGCCTTTGGTACATGGAGGTATGTGAAATTTTATGGGGTCTGGCTGATCTTAGAATATAAGCTCCGCAGGTTTAAATCACTCTGTAAATCAGCAGAACCACACTGACTGTGTGGCTGTCCTGGAGCTACCACAAACCAAGGAACAAGCTGTTGCTGAAGTGCAGATAGATTGGTAAGATAGTCACCAGTGTCATTGATCTCTCTTTAAAGTTAAAGCACTTAGAGGAAGCTGAGATCCAAGTGAGAGAATGGTTTGCAGCAGATGGGTGTAGAACTGGCTTCGGACAGCAACCAATACAACTGGCTTCAGGCAGCAACCAATGCATGTGGCTTCAGCGAGTAACAAGAACAACAGGCTTCAGACAGTAACCAATACAACTGGCTTCAGGCAGCTACCAGAGCAACTGGCTTCAAGCAGCTACCAGAGCAACCGGCTTCAGGCAGCAACCAATGCATGTGGCTCCAGCAAGTAACAAGAACAACTGGCTTCACCATGAGAGTGGTGAGGCCCTGGAACAGGTTGCCCAGGGAGGTGGTTGGGGCCACTTCCCTGGAAGTGTTTAAGGCCAGGCTGGATGAGGCTCTGTCCAGCCTAATCTAGGGTAGGGTGTCCCTGCCCATGGCAAGGGGGTTGGAACTAGATGATCCTTGTAGTCTCTTCCAACCCTGACTGTTGATAAATAAATAAAATGTTGGTAAATAGGTAAATAGAAACATGTTGATCCTAGCTGTAGAGAACATAAAGTTCTTCATGATCTTTGAACTTCTGTATCTCTTTTTTCATTTAAAAAAATGGTGTTTCATGCCTTTTCTACATTTTGTTTTCTTTTGCAAGCCTGAAGAGTCCAACATTTTGCATTATAGAAGCTCACACTGGTATCATAGAAGCTCACTCTGGTATCCTTCACTTCAATGCATTAGACGCTGTTGGTGAGCAAAAGACACTAAACTTTCTTCTTCCCACCCCAAATCCTGTATCAGGATATAAAAATGAAACCAAAACAGAAGCAGCAGTCAAGAAAAGCATGAACACTCTGAGTAGAAACGGAAGCATTTCCAAAAGGAGATCCTAAAGGAACATAGTCTCTGGATTTCAGTAATTCTATTAACTCCTGAGGGTCCAGGCAGCTCTTTGGCTGTGCTAGATTTGCCACCTTTAAACCAATTTTTATGGGTAATCAGCTTCTCCAGCTTCCTCTCAGCAGCAGCTCTTGCCACAATCTTACTTTTTTTCTGTATACAATTGAACTCTTCTCATCTGATTTTGTTGAAATAAGACATCTTTGAGTTTTATGTGGGAAAATGAATCAAATGACATGGGTGAAGCTCAGCTGAAATGAGGAAGTTCTACCAGTGTGCCTTGAGCACACAATATAGATCCTGTGCAGCAGTGATGCATGATGAAAAAGACTGTGTCCTTTTTTGAAGTAAGTGAACTAAATGCTGTGTAAAATTATTTCTCCGTTCTGCAAAGAATTTGGTGTTTCCACTTGTTAAGATGTGTTTCATATATAAGCGTGGGTTTGTAAGTTGTTCCTTTTCCAGCCCACTTCAATTTTCCTTTCCCCAACCACAAGATTAGGCTGCTCAAACACCCAGATATTCATGCAAGTATTATTTACTTCTTGATTGAAAAAAAAACACAAAGTCATTTCTATTTATGAACACTTTCTTGTAATGTGACCTGGCATTTTTCATCACTGCCGCTTGCAGTCTAGTCTGATAAAATTTAATGGATGTCAAAAAATGAGCAGAGTATGAAAAACAAATAGACAAAAAAGAAATCCTTTATATATGTTAACAAATGTCACAGAAAAGATCTCTGGAAGTTAAAATCCCTCTGGAGAAAAACAGTTTTGCTCTCCATGAAAAGAAGTGCCTCTTTAAGGTGTATGGCTGAGGGAAATCTTGGAATTCTCTGTCTTTTGAAAAGAGTAGGCTTAATTTGTATGTCTTCTCAGACTGTTCTTCATCTTTATTAGAGAAACCCTTCCCTTCCAATGGTTTTAGGCAGATTAAGTGGCCTAATTGGACCTAAGCTGCTGTGAAGAGAGAGGGAAAAAAGGTGGAGGCACAGGCTCTCCAAGTCCTCAAGTCACATCCTCCTGGTTGACTGGTCTGCTTAGCCAAGCTGAAACTGGTCTTATTGTCATGTTGGGTGCATTAATTGGAGTGCGGACTAATTTGCAAGACTGCTTTAGTGCCCTTTAAAAGGTGATTTAAAATTCAAAGCGATGGAAATTGTATAAAAGCATGCTGATCTGATCATTACCCAGAATCCACTTTGACGTTTCCTCTATCTGTTTTTATTGTTGAGACTTTTAAGTTTACTCTGAAAGACTTAAGAGACTGAAACAATTCATGATAGTCTCGGGATTACTTGATAACCTCTCCTTTTTTTCTATTTTTTTTTTTTTAACCCAGACAGTACAGTGAAAATAAACTGATTAAGCTCAAAAAAAGAAGAAAAAAAAAAAAAAAGTCTTGTTCAGGAATGATAAATTAGATAATATTTTTTAGATGCTAGAATATAGTAATAATTAGAGCAATAGCTTTCCCTTGTTTCCACCAAGTACTTAAAAATACACTCTCTGGAACATTCTTACCAAGCAGAGACATTAGCACCTCATTAACATAGCCTTGAATACAATGGTAATGAGGATACTAAATTAGCATTTCCCAAGCAAAAGGGCAGAAACTCAAAGAAAGCACTGCTTTTGCAAGCTCTCTAGGTACAGCTATACCCACTGTACCTTCTGCTGAAGTCCAGNAGGCATTAATCATATTAAATTGCAGAAGAAGCCTTAAGTGGATTTATAATAAAAACACACAAATTAGACTCTCATGTAAACAATGTAATAAACATGAGAAATTTCCAGTGATGTTTGAGTGATGGACTGTAGGAAACTGCAATTGGGGACCTTCTGTGTTTTACTCCAAGCCAGCAAATAGATTTTAGTCCTGACCCAAAACAAGTGATGCTCTCCTGAAGTGAAAGCAGCTGAAGCCACCCCTGAAGTGTGCTGTACTTGCCTGTGCCAGAAGCTGGTAATCCTGGCTATTGCTAGTGCTGGTAATCCTGGCTATTGCTAGTGCAAAACTCTAAGTAGCTGAAGCTATTCCCTGAAATGTTTAGATGCAATGCCCAGAAAATGTACTTTTGTTTGGAAGTTTCCTCCTTTTGCCTCTCTGATCAAGAGAGACTGTGAATCTTGGCACAATCGGAAGCTATCCTCTACCCAAGTAATGTCTCCAAGGCCATTTTCTTCAGTGACATTGTAAAGAAAGACCTCACTTCAGCACATTTGGACAAGACAGGGACATAAGGACAGCACAGTGTCCTTTTGCACATCTCTAAGACCCCTATTCATTGCAAATGAACGAGGCAGGCAGCTTTTAGCTCTTCTTTTAACACAAAAGAGAGAGAGAGTAAAGGTTGCACCTTCCAGTGTGCTGGTCAATCCTTTCAACCTTTGGGTTGAGAAACAGATCCACATCCAACTGGGATGAAGCAGAGTAACTCTAAAGAAAAGCTTTAGTGTTGCTTAGAGAAAAGTTTTAGTGTTGCTTTCATCTTTTCTTTCTCCAGGTGTAATTTTTCTTTTTTCCAGGCTGAACTTGTGAGGTCCAGCTATTGAGATTGCATTTGTGTCAAGTTTACAGCACTGCCTTCAGAGAGGCAGAGGCTGACTCACAAATTGATTTTTGCCAGTAGCAATCCATCTGCAATGGGTAAAACAAGGCTGGATGAGAACTGACTCAAGAGCAGTTTGGAGAAGAAGGACTTGTGGCTGTCAGTTGATGAAAAACTCAGCATGAGCCAGAAATGGAGACTGGCAGCCCAGAAAGCAGCCCGGTGCTGGGCTCTATCAAAAGAAGTGTCACCAGCATCACAGTGATTCTATCCCTCTGCTATCATGAGACACTACCTGGAGCACTGCATCCAGTCCTGGTGCCCTCAGCATGAGGACATCAAACTACTGAAGCAAGCCACAAAGCCAATCAGAGGGCGGACCTGTTATTATAGAACAAGAGAGAATGGACTGAAACTTAAGGAAGGGAGATTTAGACTGGAGATTAGGAAGAAATTCTTTACAGTGAGGGTAGTGAGACACTGGAATAGGTAGCCCTGGGAGGTGTTCAAGGCCAGGTTGGACAAAGCCTTGAGCAACCTGGTCTAGTGGAACGTGTCCCTGCCCATGTCAGGGAGGTTGGAACTGCGCAATATTTAAGATCCTTTCCAACTTAAAGCATTCTATGAATCTATGAATCTACATAAGATACTTATAATTATTCTAAGAGTCATGCTGATGTTCAATGATGTCTGTCTCTGAGATGTAAGGGAATGTTTTCATGTGGTCTCATTACCAGTTGCATGAAACTACCTGTGAGCAAAAAGCAAAGCATTAGAGGAAGCCTAAACACTTGATTAGTTTTAATATCATCCACTGAAGGTGGACAGTCTGTATGACAGGTTGCCTTGTGTGAAAGAATTGGCTCCTTAACACACTCTATGTCTGTTATCACATTTGGCAACAAAAAGAACACATGCAGAGCACATCTCAATGAATGCCTCAGATTCTGCTATGGAAGCAGCACACACTGAATGCCTTTTACTGTTCAGGAGAGAAGGGCTCAAGAACAGAACAACAGCAATGCAACTTAAGAACAGGATATGTTCTCAGAATCACTGAGGCTGGAAAAGACCTCCGAGACCAAGCCCAGGCTATAACCTAAATCCATGACAGCAGCTAAATCATGCCACCAGGTGCCACATCCAATCTTTTCTTAAAGACCTCCAGGAATGGTGACTCCACCACCTCCCAGGGCAGTCCATTCCAGTGCCTAATCACCCTTTGTGTGAGGAAGCGCTTCCTAACATCCAACCTAAACCTTCCACTGATAAGTATTTCATAGTAAGAAAAATCTGATAGATGTCTGCAAGTGCAGAATCCAGTCCTCCGAAAAAAATTACTTTAATTGTTCAGTGAGATATTCACTGAATCCTCTCTGTGAAAAGTGTACTTTAGTCACTTCTTTTGGCAGCCTATTCCAGTGCTGTGTCACCCTCACTTTAGAGAAGGCTCCTCCTGCTGAAGTGGAGCCTCCTGCATTTTAGCTTGTCTATGTTGTTCCTTGTGCTGTCATTGGGCACCACCAAACAGAGCCTGGCACCTTCATCTTGACAACCGTCCCTCAGATATTGATAGACCTTGATCAGATCCTCTCTCAGCCTTCTCTTCTCCAGAATAAACAGCCCTAAGGCTCTCAGTCTTTCTCTGTACAGGAGATGGTCAAGTCCCCCAGTCATCCTCATGGCTCTTTGTTGGACTCTCTCCAGCAGATCCCTGTCTGTCTTGAACTGTGGAGCCCAAAACTGGACACATTATTTCAGATGAAGTATTTCAGGGCAGAGTAGGAGCAGAGGAGGACCTCCCTGGACCTGCTGAGCACAGATAAAGTGAACCTTAGCTCCCTGGCTAGTCCTTATCTATATACTGAACATGACATTGTAAGACATGAAATATTCCATTGGCCACTTTGGCTATGCTCCCTCCCAGCTTCTGGGACACCTGCACACTAGCAAGATGTGGGAAGCTGGAAAGTCCTTGATTTCTTAGCAGCAACTAAACCCATCAGTATATTATGTTCTCATACCAAATCTCATGAGAAACACAGCACTGTTCTAGAAAAAAAGTAGTTCTATGCCGATCAAAACAAGGACTATACCCACCCCTAATTCCATGCTATTTGTGGTATGTCTTAGATTACACATTTTCCAGTACTTTTTCATTGATTGCCACCATTTTTTCAGTCTTTCAATACAAACAAACAGATATAATTCCATTAGTCTGTGTGTCATCCCTCTAAAACATACGTATCACGTTCATTTAGTCCACAACTTCAGGTTGCATCCATTGTGACAGGGATGCTGTGGGGTTTGCTCAGTCAGGGCAGCAGCAGCAGCTGGGTGGTCTGTTATATGCTACAGTCAGAGCTTGCAGCTGGTGTGTCTGGTGCAGTTCATGCTCATGTTCTGTGGGTTGAAGATGCCAGTCTTGAGCAAGCTGCTAGGTGTCAATTGTTGAAAGCAGCTCTGGTTCCATCAGAGCTAATTTTTCATTAACCTGCATGATTCTTAATATGATACCATCAGAATAATACGCAACAATGATTCATAGAATCCCAGGTTGGGAGTGAGCTCAAAGATCTACTAGTCCAACCTTTCAGGCAATGATGATATACAATGACAGGAATAATTAACACCCAGCATCAAATAATTCAAATAATCAGCTATTTTCACCCAAAATAAAATTCCCTGGAGTTACACATTGGACTTTCCCACCCTTCTGTGTTACCCACCAAGTGCACACAAGTCCTTGAGCAAAAGCAACCCCACAAACAAATTTATCATCACCTGGGGCAGGAATAGCACAGACTTCAACATATTTTTTAATATCTGCTATAGAGGAACTTCATCTACAGTAGATAGGAGTTTTGACTGGGCCTCTCCATGTAGGGTATTTCAGGTTATCTGCTGTTACTCCTTGAATGGTGCTTCAGCCTTCATTCTAAAATCTCTTGGAAAATGAAGCTTTGCAAACATTTGACATATTATGTCAGGTCTGGCCAGGGAAGATCTCAAGGCTTGACAAGTGACATAATGCTAAGAAATGGATGTTGTGTGCCAAAAATTAGCAAGAGCTGTGCTCATCTCAGTGGAACGTAATAGCTCCTCCACTAGTACTTCTTTTCACACACAAAGAATATTCCTACATATACTTTACTCACACGAATGAAGGAAATCCAGACTAGCAACCAAACAAGCAATAATGGCAAGGACGCCTAAAATGTACCTTGATGTCTTCAGAGAAGTATTTAAATCCCAGCACGAATGGCTAGATTTAAAATGAAACATGTTTTGACATCATGTTTTGAGCACACTGCTCTGCTCTGGTGAGACCTCACTTGGAGTGTTGTGTCCAGCTCTGGGTCCCTTAACACAAAAGGGACATGGACCTAACGGAGCAGGTCCAGAGGAGCACCACAGAATGGACCAGAGGGCTACAGAACCTCTCCTATGAAGATGGGTTGGGAAGTAGTTTGCTCAGAGAAGAGAAGGCTCTGTGTAGACCTCAGAGAGGTCTTTCACTACTTGAAGGTGGCCCATAGGAAAACTGGGCAGTGCCTGTTTATAAGGGCTTGTTGCAAAAGCACAAGGGGCAATTAGAATCATAGAACGGAATCATAGAATGGTTTAGGTTGGAAGAGACCTCAAAGATCATCCAGTTCCAACCCCCTGCCATAGGCAGGGACACCTCCCACTAGAACAGGTTGCTCAAGGCCTCATCCAACCTGGTCTTGAACACCTCCAGTGTCTCATCACCCTCACTGGAAAGAACTTCCTCCTAACATCTTGTTTAAATCTATCCTCTTCCAGTTTAAACCCATTACTCCTCGTCCTGTCATTACAAGACCTTGTGAATAGTCCCTTCCCAGCCTTCCTGTAGGCCTCTTTCAGGTACTGGAAGGCTACTTATAAGGTCTTCTCGAAGCCTTCTCTTCTCCAGGCTGAAAAGCCCCAACTCCCTCAGCCTGTCCTCATAGTAGAGCTGCTCCAGCCCTCTGATCATCTTCATGGCCCTCCTCTGGACTCACTCCAACAGTTCCATGTTTCCTTGTGTTGGGGGTTCCAGAATTGTACACAGTACTCCAGGTGGGGTCTGATGAGAGCAGAGTAAAGGGGGAAAATACTTTCCTTTGCCCTGCTGCCAATGCTTCTCTTGATGCAGCCCAGGACACAGTTTCTGTCTGGACTGCATGTGTACACTGCCAGTTCATGTTGAGCTTTTCATCAACCAAGACCTCCCAACTTTAAACTAGACCATGGTAGAGTTAGAATGAACATTAGGAAGAATTTCTTTACTGTGAGGGTGGTGGACCAGTGGAACAGGCTTCCCAAGGATGTATGGAAACTTGGAGACATTCAAGATCAGGCTTGATGCAGCTCTGAGGACCCTGAGCTATTGGGGATGTCCCTGCTTACTGCAAGGGGATTGGAGTAGATGACATCAAGTGGTTCCTTCCAACCCAATACATTCTATGATTTCAAAAGTTAAAATAAGCAGCAACAGCAAAGTTGTAATGGTGCTACCCTAAATTATTTGAGCAGAACATAACTCACAACCCACTGAAAAGACTGTAACAGCAAAATGTAGCTTGGGTAGCAAGTGTCTGTTCCTATTGGCTGGATTGCCAGTGCATGGATAGATGGAGCTACTTGACATACTAAGATATCTGAATGGGATATGAAAGATGGTTAAAGTATTTAGACAGTCTCAGGTAAATTAAGGGAGAAGAGATTACCATGGAAAATATTTTAGCATGAAGGCTCCTTTTAGTTGAAATTTGAATATCAATTGAAAACTTAAAAAAAACCCTCAAAAACCCACAAAGAAGTAACAAGCCCAAACCAAACCAAAAAAGAAACCAAGAAACCCCAAACAAAAACCCCAAACCAACCCAACCAACTAAAATAAAACTCCAAAAGCCAAACCAAACAAAAAGAACCCCAAACACAAAGGGCACAAAAGAAAATTGTAGAACATGATACATTACTTATTAGAACAATGTGATTTGCAGAGGGCATTTGCAGTTAGGACAACTAAAGTCCTAACTTTAGTTGCTGAAATGTGATGGTGATTGAAATGAAAGGAACACCTGTAGGAAAAGAATAAAACATAAATGAGTTTGTCCTCCTTATATTAACTGCTCTAATGAATAAGATTTTCACTCTTACATACAGAGAGAGAGAAAATAAAAAACAGAGCCAAAGGTGATGAAAAAGGGTTTTTTTCAATTAAAAACAGAAGAATTTTTAAATTATTCCCATTATTGGCCAGTCTATTATTTTATAGAGGAAGAGGTCCTTGCCCCTGAAGACAACCTACTAGTTTAAGTTTAATCATATTTGGCACAGAATAACAGACAGCCTGTTGGTTATGTTGTTCTCATCAGAAGGGGTTTGATTTCAAAGCCTGGCAGGACTGAAACACTCTTGTCTGTTTTTCCACAGCATTAAATGTTCTAAGGATGGAGCTGTATGACAGAACAATTTGCTGCACAACAGAGGCAGGTACAGTTGAATGTAAAGGCAAGTCTAGAGGACCACATACCCTAGGGCCTCTTCCCATGAGCATAGCAGTAAATATGGACAAGCTGGAAGCTGCACTTATCGCTCAAAATCACAGAATCACAGAGCTTTAGAGGTTGGAAGGGACTTCCAGAGATCATCCAGTCCAACCTCCCTGCCAACACAGGATCACCCAGAGTAGTTCACACAGGAAGGCGTCCAAGTAGGTTTGGAAAGTCTCCAGAGAAGGAAGCTCCACAACCTCTCTGGGCGGCCTGCTTCAGGGCTCAGGCACCCTCACTGTAAAGAAGTTTCTCCTCATGTTGAGGTGAAACCTTCTCTGTTTCATTTTGTAGCTGTTGCTCCTTGCCTTGTTGCTGATGACCAGCAAAGACAGATTTGCCCCAACCACTTCACACCCATCCCTCAGGTATTCATGGACCTTGATCAGATCCCCTCTCAGTCTTCTCCAGAATAAACAGCCTCAGGGCTCTTGGTCTCTCTCCATAGGGGAACTGCTTAAGTCCCCCAATCATCCTAGTGGCTTTCCACTGGACTCTCCCCAGCACATCCCTGTCTCTCTTGAACTGGGGAGTCCAAATCTGGACACAGTATTCCAAGTGTGGTTTCACCAGGGCAGAGTAGAGGAGGAGAAAAACCTCCCTAGCCCTGCTGGATGCACTTTTCCTGTTGCCTCCCAGGATGCCAATGGCTCTCTTGGCCACAAGGACACATTGCTGTCCCATGCAGAACTTACTGCTCACCAGCACTTCAAGGTCTTTCTCCACGGAGCTGCTTTCCAGCAGGACATCTCCCAACCTGTACTGGTGCCTGTTATTCCTTCCAGATGGAGGACCTTGCACTTGTCCTTCATAAGATCATCTGTTCCAACCTCCCCACAACAGACAGGGACACCTCTCAACTAGACTCAGCTGCTCATCCAACTTGACCTTCAAAGTGCCCAGGCAGAAGGCAGCCACAGCCTCCCTGGGCAGCCTGTTCCAGAGTCTCACCACCCTCACACTGAAGAACTTTCTCAGCTCCAGTCTAACCGTGCTCTGCCTCAACTTCAAACTGTTTCCCCCTGTCCTATCTCTAGACACCCTGATGAAAAGTCCCTCTGCAGCCTTCCTGCAGGATCCCTTCAGGTATTGGAAGGCAGCTCTAAGGCCCCCCTGGAGTCTTCTCTTCTCCAGGCTAATCACTCCCAGCTCCTTCAGACTTTCCTCAGTGTCAAATGTTTAAAATTTGGCAAAATGTGATTTGAAATTTCTTATGCTGCACAGGCAATGATGTATCTGAGGGAATTTTCTGCTAAACCATCACCTGTTTCCAAACAAATGTACATATAAAAAAAAAAATTATAAGTCTTTCTTTATCTGATTTTGTATACAAAAATTCGTAGCTCATATAACAAGTGCTGATACTTGATTTCCTTTCCGTTCTCACAGATCCATCTCCTAAATGATTCCTTGAAGCTGATCATCTTTTTTATGACAAGGAACCCAAATGCTTACTACATTCTTGGATGTGAGAGGAAGCCATGAGCACAGGAGGTTGAAAAGAGCTGCAAATGAGCCAGGCATCCTCATCCAAGCAAGAGTTATTCATTGGGCTTGGCATAGACTGTAGCAGCCTACGCACCACTTTAATATATGCTAAATGGCTGTTGACCCACAGTGTCATTTGGCAACTAGCATGATGCATTCTGCCACAATCCTTTCTGTCTCCAACAACTCTTCTCTTTCTAGCTGACTAGTAGGGTGTGTTGTCTAGTTTGTCCCTGTTGCCACAAAGTGGGACAAAAGTCCTACATATCACTTCCTAGGGGTTTAAAGCATTATTTTAAATAGCAATTTTAAATATTAAAACATATATTTTAATGCAAGTAGAAAAAGATGTTTAACATGAATAATATTTAGGATAGGAAAATGATTAACTGAAATAAATGATCCTTTTCAGCTCCATAATTCAGTACAGTAGCCTGCAGTAAAAAATAAGCTCTGAGTTGATTTGTAATGTATGGTAGCAATTAAATGGATTTGTTCATGCAGTAGGTACTGATAGATTTTTTTTTTTTTCTCTGTGTAGGTAAATACATGTATCAGAACTGGCAGCCCCTAGCAAAAGTTTGCTCAGAAGTGTAGCAGCTGTGCTACCACAGAGTGGGAGCAGAAAGTGCTGTGTAGTTCAGTTACAGAAGGGTCTTGAAGGAAAAGCCTCATGGTGGGCTTTGCCTCACTGACTGTAGGAGAAGTGATCAGGATGTATCTGAGGAGATCTTATCAATGTGTACAAATATCTGAGGGGTGGTGTGAAGTGGCTGCAGCCAACATCCTATCAGTGGTCATCAGCAACAAGACAAGGAGCAACAGCTACAAACTGGAACAGCGAAGGTTTCACCTCAACATGAGGAAAAACTTGTTTAGAGTGAGGCTGCCAGAGCCCTGGAACAGACTGCCCAGGGAGGCTGTGGAGCTTCCTTCTCTTGAGACTTTCCAGACACACCTGGATGCATTCCTGTGTGAACTACCCTGGGTTATCATGTCTTGGCAGGGGAGATGGTCTGGTTCACAGGATCACAGCACATCAGGGGTTGGAAGGACCCAAAGAGATCGAGTCCAACCCCCTTGCCAGAACAGGACCATACAACCTAACTCAGATCACAAAGGAATGCGTTCAGACAGGCCTAGAAGGTCTTCAGAGAAGAAGACTCCACAACCTCTCTGGGAAGCCTGTTCCAGTGTTCTGTGACCCTTACTGTAAAGAAGTTCCCCCTTGTCTCAAGGTGGAACCTCTTGTGCTGCAACCTACACCCATTGTTCCTTTCTCTATCACAGGGAGCAAGTGAGAAGAGCCTGTTCTTCCCCTCCTGACACCCAACCATCAGATATTTATCAACATTTATTAAATCCCCTCTCTGTCATCTCTTCTCCAGACTAAAAAGCCCCAGGTCCCTCAGCCTCTTCTCATAAGGTAGTGCTCCAGTCTCTAAATCATCCTCATAGCCCTCCACTGGACCCTTTCCAGCAGATCCCTGTCCCTCTTAAACTGGGGTGCCCAAAACTGAATGCAATATTCAAGACAAGGTCTCACCAGGGCAAAGTAGAGAGGGTAAGGAGAACTTCTTCTTAATAAACCCCAGGATCCCATTGGCCTTCTTGGCCACAAGGGCACATTGCTGTCCCACACCAAAGTTGTTACCCACCAGCACTCCCAGGTCCCTCCCCACAGGGCTGCTCTCCAGCAGATCACCTCCCAGCCTGTACTGGTGCAGTTTATTATTCCTCCCCAAGTGCAGGACTCTGCACTTGTTCTTGTTGAACCTCATTTGGTTCCTCTGTGCCCAGCTCTTCAGTCTATTCAAGTCTCTCTGGATGGTTGCACAGCCTTCAGCCGTATCAGCCAAGTCTCCCAGCTTGGTGTCATCAGGAAACTTGCTGAGCAGACTCTGTCTGTCTGTCCCCTCATCAATGTCAGTAATGAAGATGTTGAACAGCACTGGATGCAGCACTGATCCCTGGGGGACTCCACTAAGTTACAGCTCTCCAGCTGGACCTGGCACCATTGATCACCACTCATTGAACTCTATCTTGTAATCTTGTATTTTGGTTGATCTCTGGAGGTCCCTTCCAATCTCTAAAGTTCTGTGATTCAATGTTTGACTACCTGACTGCAGAAGAAGTGATCAGGAGGTACCTTTGTAAGAATAAAATGCACTGTAATATTTTGTGTATCGTGCTTACAGATGTGGTCCAGCTAAACTACTTGAAATTGGGAATAAAAAGGGACACAAATATTTTACTTACAATCATTTGTTCACTTTCTTCCAAGGCATCTGCTTTTCTCCCGAAGTCCAGTGAAGAGATTTTTAAATCCTGCTTTGCTTTGAGGCTTAGCTTAGTTTTTGTTTCTAACAGTCAAAGAATAGGAACTTTACAGAGAGGCTGAATTGGGAAAAGAAAAAAAA
>VWZI01010180.1:794588-815597 GCA_013396835.1 Psilopogon haemacephalus
GGTAAATAACTGGCTATTGGAAGTAAAAAAAATAATAAAGATAAATCAATTTGTTTGCTAATTGGGATAGACCCAGTGTATAAATGTCCTCGGCTCCAGTCTTCTTGCAACTTTTTCTGCTTCACACTGCTCCTCTTGTCTCTGTCCTAACCTTGCTGGAAAAATGACCTGGTAGGTAACAGGATACTAGGAAGCCTTCTGGGTTTCATCCTGGGTGGGGGGGTGGAGGGGGTGAGGAACAATTCAAGTGTATCCCTGTGAGTATCCTTGCATTATTTTCTGAATTGTAAATAACTGTAAATATTTGTAAATATATTTTGTACATACCCATTGTATTATATGCTTGTAAATTCATATTGCTATAAATCACAGAATCACAGTGCATTAAAGGTGGGAAGGCACCTCCAGAGATTATCCAATCCAACCTCCCTGCCAAGGCAGCATCACTCAGGGTAGTTTGCACAGGAATGTATCAAGGCAGGTTTTGAAAGTCTCCAGAGAAGGAAGCTCCACAACCTCTCTGGGCAGCCTGCTCCAAGGCTTTAGCATTCTCACTCCAAACAAGTTTTCCCTTATGTTGAGGTGAAACCTTCTCTGTTCCAGTTTGTAGTTGTTGCTCCTTGTTCTTATCGCTGCTCACCACCAAAAAGAGATTGGCCTCAGCCACTTGACACCCACCCCTCAGATATTGATAGACATTGATCAGATCCCCTCTCAGCCTTCTCTTCTCCAGACTAAACAGCCCCAGGGCTCTCAGTCTCTCTCCATAGGGCAGATGCTCAAGTCCCCCAGTCATCCTTGTGGCTCTCCACTGGACTCTCTCCAGCAGGTCCCTGTCTCTTTTGAATTGGAGTGCCCAAAATTGGACACAGTATCGCAGGTGTGGTCTCACCAGGGCACAGTAGAGGTGGAGAAGAACCTCCCTAGCCCTGCTGGCCAAATATATTGCTTGATTTGCTTCTAAGCCATCTGAGCCAGTCTGGTAAATTTTATTTGGGGGTATTTTCAACCCACCACAACTGCAAACCACATAATAAACAAATCAGCACCTGCAGGAGCAGATCACTGACTTACAGTTACTATTAGCTATGACAGCAATGGCAGCATTCTAAATTGAAACAGTTTATAAATGCTTGATTGATATTCATTCAACGATTGCAAAACATTTTCATATACTTTAACAGCACATCATGATAGACATGATGAACTGTGCCACCAAAGGAGTTTTAGGAAATTCTATTTTGAAGGCCTTCTGAAGAAAAGTGAAGTAAAACAAGCTAGATGGACTATTTTCTGGTTCTGCAGGGCTACTGGGTGAGCAGGCACAGGCAGAGACATGCACAAGCATTTATAGGGAAAAAGAGACAAGCATGCTATAAACATCCATTAAGACAAGAACTGGATTAAATAGTTCAGGAATAACTTCATTGCACCTTTTTTTTTCTTTTAATGAAAGAAACATTGTAGATGCAGTTTTGATATGAAATGTAATGAGAATATGTTCGTAGTTCTTAGGCACATAAGCACTTAGCCAGCTGTTTATTCCTTTAGGATAATAAAATGGAACAGACCACACAACTACCAACGTCAAATACTGATCAAAGGTCACAGGATGTTAGGGGTTGGAAGGGACCCAAAGAGATCTTCCAGTCCAACCCCTTGTCAGAGGAGGACCATCTAGCACAGGTCACACAGGAACACATCCAGACAGGCATGGAAACGCTCCAGGGAAGGAGATTCCAGAATCTCTCTGGGCAGTCTGTTCCAGTGCTCTGGGACCCTTATAGTAAAGAAGTTCTTCCTCATGTTGGGGTGGAACCTCCTGTGCTGTAGTTTCCATCCCTGGCTCCTTGTGCTATCTCAGGGCTGTCCCTGTCCCTCCCTTCCTGACCCCCCAGCCCTCAGATATTTGCCATTCGACGTGGCAGCAGCTCCAGCACCGGCAGCAGCTCCGGCCACTAACGGCACTGAGAGGGGAGGGCGGGTGGCAGGGGTGGCTCCTTCCCGTGCCTGCGTGAAGGGAGTGACACAGCCTGGGGCGTTCCCGTGGCTTCGCAGGAGGTACAATGGCGAGGCAGGCAGCAGCGCCGCGCTGGTCGAAGCAGCAGCTGAAGCTGTGCCACTGCGTCCTGGCGAGCAGCCTGCGCCAAGAGAACTGAAAAAAAAACCCAACAACCAACCAAACAAAAACAACAGCAAAAAATCCCCACAAAACCCACACGAACAAAACCACCAAAGTATTAGCCATGGTTGTAACCCGGGCAAATACTAGGGCTAGGAAAACTGTGATCACCCAGACTGGTGCCTCATGCAAATCTGTGGGTGTCCAGACCCCTGACTGCAGAGAATGTCTAAGCCTAGCATTTGGAATGGAGGGTGGTGAGTATGAAACCTGTGTGAGGTGCAAACAGGTGGGTGGGCTCAGTATGGTGGCTGGGCTTCAGGAGGAAGTTGAGAGACCAAGATCTATAGGTGATTGTGAAAGGGAAATTGACTGGTGGAGCCAGACCATACCATTCCTGTGGAAGGGGCAGGATTCAGTTTCCTCTTGTTAGCCAGATAAAATGGGTAAAGGAGGAGACTCAGGAGATGAGGGGGAGTGGAGGCAGGTGTTGTTTCCCCCCCCTCCCCCCCAAGGGCAGGAGAGCCCCCTCCCAATCTTCCTAATCTTCTCAGTCTTACAATCTACCCTTGCACAACAGATACAGGGATCAGGCAGAGGAGGTGTTGCTATTATTAATAATAGGTTATGAATTATTAATAATTTTGATTACTATTTTTTATTATTAATATTTGAAAATTTCGGGGAAATTCCCTGAGGTTCTTTGGATGTTTGGTTGATAAGAGGCAATTACGCAAAGATTATTAATAAATACAGAATCAAGGAGCTTAAACAGTTTAAACAGTCAGAACTCGATAAACAGGGAACCTGATAAGAGGGGAAATGCTAACCCCACCTATACTCACAGACAGGATAGGTATAGAGTGTCCCAAGGGAGGAAAAAAGGTTTGCCTTGCTGCTGCTGGTGATAAACTGCAATGCAGGCTGCAAACACGTGGCCACTGTGAAAGAGGTGTGAATAGCCCTCCAGTCCCGGTGAAATGCAGCAGGAAAAGAATCAGTGGCTCTAAATCACCCTCCCTTAAAAACACTATTTTGAAGGGTGAAACTGGCCAATAGGCATTAGTGTCCATTGTTTTGGCCAATGAGTTCAAAGTTCTGCAGCTAAGTGTCCACCCTAACACTTAAGGGACAGCACAAGACACCCGACTTGGTCATGTGCCATTGGGACTTTCTTGAGCAAACCCTCACTATTTGGTCACATCCTTCAACCCCCGGACCTTGCTACGGGAGGAGGGGAAGGGCAGGTTTTTGAACTAATTTGGGCAGGAATTATGCCCTACCAGGACAGGAGGATGGAGGGGAAAGTGCATCTGCTCAGTTGCTCAGGGTGCGTCAGCCTCCCCCAAGAATTAAGACTAGTGAAACGAACAAACAAACAAACAAACAAAAAAAAAAAAAAAAAAAAAAAGGGAGAGTGATACTTGTAGGGGATTTACTTTTGAGAGAAACAGAAGGACCTATATGTCAGGCAGGCAGACCCTTCTCATAGGGAGGTGTGCTGCCTAACTGGAGTCCTAGGAGTTGCTGGGAAAATTCCTAGTCTGGTGCACTCTACAGACTACCACCCACTATTGATCTTCCATGTAGGAGGAGAAGAATAATGACTGATTGTCCCAGAAAAATCAAAAGAGACTTCATGGTCTTAGGATGAGTGGTAGAAGACTTAGGGGTACAAATCATCTTCTGATCTATTATTCCAACCTATGGCAGAGACACTGGAATAAGCAGACAAATACAGCCTTTTAAAACGTGGAACTGTGGATGGTGTCACCACCATAAATTTGTTTTTTTTTTTACAACAGTATGACATATACAGCACCAGGGCTGCTGACACCAAACAGGAGACACTTCTCTCAAAAGGGCAAGAGGGTCTTTTGCAGAGGAGGTAGCAAGGTTAGTTAACAGGGCTTTAAATGGGACGTGAAGGGGGAGTGGGACAAAGTAATCAGGCTTCCGTGTGGCAAGGTGTGGGAGCAATGGGGGATTAGTAAGGGCTCTCAACCTGGTGCCCAGAAGCATCCTGGGGACAGAATAATGCAGTCAAAGTTTTGCAGAGATAAGCCAGATCCACTTCAGGTAGCAGCTGCCAACAGGGAAACATTACGTGGTAATCCATGTGGTAGTGATGACATGAGGGGTAGAGACAGGCTGATAGCTACAGAGGTGTCTGAGCATGGTCCAAGTACAGATTGAGAAAAGAGTGCTCAAAGAACAGGGAAAGGGAAAATCAGTGAGTAAGTCAGCTGCAATAGAGGCATAACTGAAATGCCTCTACACTGATGCAAGGAGCAATGGGGAACAAACAGGAAGAATTGCAAATATGTGCAAGTGTACAGGGTTATGATGGCATTGGCGTCACTGAGACATGGTGGGATGGATCTCATGATTGGAGCATAGGGATAGATGGTTATAGACTCTTCAGGAGGGACAGGCAGGGGAGAAGGGGATGGGGTGTTGGCCTCTACATTGATGATAAACTGGAATCCATGGAGCTCCACCCGGGGATGTGCAATGCTAAAACAGAGAGCTTATGGGTAAGGGTTAAAGGGAAGGCATGGGAAGGGGACATCATAGCAGGAGTCTGACACAGACGTCCTGATCAGGAAGGTGAAGCAGATGAGGCCCCTTACAAACAGATAGGAAAAGACCTTATAGTAGCCTTCCAGAATCTGAAAGGGGCCTACAGGAAGGCTGGGGAGGGATTATTTACAAGGTCTTGCAAAGTCAGGATGAGGGGTAATGGGTTCAAACTGGAAGAGGAGAGATTTAAATGGGATGTTAAGAGGAAGTTCTTTACAGTGAGGATGCTGAGATACTGGGACACATTGCCCAGGGAGGCTGTGGCTACTCCCTCCCTGGTGGTGTTCAAGGCCAGGTTGGATGAGTCCTTGAGTGACCTGTTTGAGTGGGAGGTGTCCCTGCCTATGGCACAGGGGGGTTGGAACTGGATGATCTTTGAGGTCTCTTCCAACCTAAACCATTCTATGTTTCTGTGATTTATAGACATTGATCGGATTCCCTCTCAGCCTTCTGCCCTCCAGACACTCAGCCCCAGGGCTCTCAGTCTTTCCTCATCAGGCAGTGCTGCAGTCCCTTCAGCATCCTTGTAGCCCTCAGACTCTCTCCACTAGATCCCTGTGCCTCTTGAATTCAGGAGCCCAGAGCTAGATGTAATATTCCAGGTGAGGTCTCACCAGGGCAGAGTGTAGTGGAAGGAGCCCATTCCTCAATCTGCTGGACACACTCTTACTGGTCTTGTGGCATGTAAGTACATGCTTCATCCTTGAACCCCAATGGTCAGCAACCTCATGGTAACAACTCTACCTGAAACTGCAATGTTAGTCTAGGGGCAAAATGTCTTTTCTAGTGGAAAGATGAAGTCAAACAAATTTTAAACGACAATGTCAGCATTTTCATGAGAGTTGTCTGGCTTGTGTTAATAATTGTGTTTACCATCTGGTTTGAATTTTGCCTCTAGTCTAAATGATTTAACAATTTTATTCTCTCAACTTAACTCTGCACTAATTTTAAAAGTAGCTTCCAAGGACAGCATCTATTTTGGTGAAAGAGTTTTACCAGCCTCTCAGATTAAGTCAGCAAGAAAATGCAGAAGAACAAAAGAAATTAACAACCTGGAATTACCGAAAATAACAATGCTAACAAGTTAGTCATTAATGAGAATTACTACTCTTGTTACTATAGAAACAGGAATCAAGCAAACAGAAATTATGTGTAATTTCTTACCCTCCAGAGTGACAGATATTATGTCATTACCATAGTAATGACATTATTATCCCCAGTGCAATAAATTTAAAAGCTACCTACCAGGAGAAGACATCTCCACACCTGGAAAAGCTGACACACATGTTCTGCTGTTGATCTTCATTGAAGCACCACAAATAAATAACTTCGACCATATTTATGAGGCAGTGGAGATGGTGGAGTCATCTCAGGACACCTGCCAATGGTTTTCCTTTCTTACTTCTGACAAACCCAAATTAAGCTGTCATCCATTGCAGATGATAAGAGGACAAAGGTAAAAAGTCGGTCTAGGCTGTTGTCCTTTTTTGGTATGATCAGTAGTGGTGGTGGCTCAGAGTGAGAAACAAGACAAAACTTCCCTTGCGAAAGGTCTGGCCAGGGCGCCTGCTGACAGTGCCAGGTGACAGGAATGTCTCTTTTCTTGTTTGCTTTACCCCTAGATGCATTGGACAGATGAGCAGAGTGTATCTGTAGGAATGAAAATATGTATGTTGGATGAATGTGTAAAAAAAGGGTTTGATGAAAGGAACCACTGGAAACTTCTCTACTTCTCTAGCAACCTGGTAAGACTTCACCTGGAGTACTGCATCCAGCTCTGGAGCTGTCAGCACAGACAGGACATGGATCTGATGGAGAGTGTCCAGAGGAGTGCCACAGAAATGATCAGGAGCTAGAACACCTCTGCTGTGAGGAGAGACTGAGGGAGCTGGGGGGTGTTCAGTCTGAAGAAAAGGCTCCAGGCAGACCTAGTAGCAGCCAGCAAGGACCTGAAGAGGCTACAAGAAGGGTACAGAGGGACTGTTTGCAAAGGCCTGCAGGGACAGAACGACATCAGTGGTTTGAAATGAGAGCAGAACAGATTGAGATTGGGTGTGAGGAACCAGTGCTGCACCATGAGGGTGCTGGCACACTGGCACAGGTTGCCCCGGGAGGTAGTTGAGGCCCCATCCCTGGAGCTCTTCAAGGTGAGACTGGACAAGGCTCTGAGCAACCTGATCTAGTGGAGGATGTTCATTGCATGAGGTTTGGACTGGATGACCTTTGGAGGTCTCTTTCAATCCAAACCATTCTATGATTCTATAGCCAAAACTAGTCTTAACATTCCCAGTCAGGTTCAGTGCTTTCCTGGTTGGAATAAATTCCCTTTCAGGTCAAACATTTTGATGATTTTAATGTTCTTGCTCGTATCTTTATTGTCCTCTCTATAACATTTTCAGTGTCACACCTGAAAAACTGTCAAAGTTGCATAGTACAAGATTTTCAAGGGCCAGTAGTGAGGAATAAATATCTATAGAATAACATAATGGAAAATTTCCTGGAGAAGTTCTAAAGTATATTGTGTTTATAATGTCATTGATTCTGTTGACATGGTAGAGCTGTGGCAAGAGGGGAGGGAAACTCAGGTATCATTTTGGGTTTTTTTCATTGTAAGGTTGCTTTTTGGAGAGCCTGGCAAAGAGGAACCTAATGAGGTTCAACAAGGATAAGTGCAGAGTCCTGCACCTGAGAAGGAACAATAAACTGCACCAGTATAGGCTGGGAGGTGATCTGCTGGAGAGCAGCTCTGTGGAGAAGGACTTGGGAGTGCTGATGGACATGTTCTGCACAGGACAGCAATGTGCCCTGTTGGCCGAGAAGGCCAGTGCTGTCCTGGGGGGCATTAAGAAGAGTGTGTCCAGCAGATCAAGGGAAGTTCTCCTCCTCCTCTGCTCTGCTCTGGTGAGGCACCACCTGGAATATTGCATCCAGTTCTGGGCTCCTTAGTTCAAGAAGGACAGGGATCTACTGGAGAGAGTCCAAGGAAGGGCTACAAGGAGGCTGAAGGGACAGGAGCACTGCCTGACGAGGAAAGGCTGAGAGCCCTGGAGCTGAGAATCTGGAGAGGAGAAGGCTGAGAGAGGATCTGAGCAATGTCTAGAAATATTTGAGGGCTGGGGTCAGGAAGGGAGGGACAGGGACAGCCTCTGCTCACTTGTGCCCTGGGATAGCACAAGGGGCAAGGGATGGAAACTGCAGCACAGGAAGTTCCACCTCAACATGAGGAAGAACTTGACTGTAAGGGTCCCAGAACACTGGCACAGGCTGCCCAGAGAGGTTGTGTAGTCTCCTCTTGGAGCCTTTCCAGCCCTTTCTGGATGTGTTCCTGTGCGACCTGCACTAGATTCTGTGGTCCTGCTCTGGCAAGGGGGGTTGAACTGAAAGATCTCCAGAGGTCCCTTCCAACCCCTAACATCCTGTGATCCTGTGACCCATACAACTTAAGAAAAGCCTCAACTGAAAAGTCCGAATATGCTGACAGAAATGACATGCACCACAATTCTAACTTAAGATTCTCTTCTGTGGATAGAAAACAATTGCAGAAAGCATCCAGGTGTTCTCTGAATCTTAATATGCCAGGAGATTTAAAAAAGAACTATGCATAGCTCTTTTTAAAAATATATGCCTCTACTTGAAGTGAAAAATATGCACCTTCTATTTTTACTAAATGCAACAACTGTTTATCGAGCAAATGCAGTCTGGTATCTTTGGTGCAAAACATTGCTCAGTTTCTAAGGCAATGCAGATGATTACCTATAAGCTTTACACACACAGAAGTGTGGCTGCTTTCCTCAAGCTGTATGTTTAAAATTCATGCGAGACAGCTTTACTTGCAGAGCTGTGTTGATCTATCTTGTGGTTTGATGTGCTACCAAAAACTGCAAATCATCTTCAGTGTTAGCTCTGCCCCTGAAAAGCAAAGGAATAGAATGAATGAAAGAAAATGTTGATTTTTGCTCAGAGCACTGTGAGGGAAGGAGCCAACAAACCAGGCCTCCGTCATGGTTATTTAGAACTCACTGTGCATCACTGAGTTACAGAGACAAGAAGAGGCATGATGAGTACGGAAGCATGAAGAGGACTTGGAAAAAAGCCCTAAAGACTGACAACAAATGTTATTTTAATGGTGAGGCTTCAGTCCTGGTGTAAGTTGCATTAAGATTATGTGCACACGATAGTATTCTATCACCATTCTTGGAAAGAGTGGCCAGCTCACAATTAATGAAGCAGCAACTCATGTCTAATGGCACAAACAGCTGCTTAGTCCTTTGAATAAAGATTTGAGTTTGACTCAGATCTACTGTTTGCAACCTCATTGACTTGTTGACCTCTCCATGCTGGCAAAGCTGGATATTGAGGAACGGTGAGCTGAAGAAGTGGCTGTGATGTGCAGCTCACAAAACTGAGTTGGGGCTCTATTAACGAGTCATAGGATGTTTAATAATTCCCTTTTCCGGTGAAAGAAATCTTGGGGAGGCAGCACTGAAATGGAAAGAAACACCCATAATCCAGTTTTTCTGCTATCCTGAAACACATTTGAAATCTTTGGTTTTGGCAGTCATGTGCAACACTGTCTGCTTAAAGCCAGGTTCTGATATTTTACTTTGTTGAGGCTTGTCTCTAAGACTCTCATCATGTATTTATGTAAATAGGCTGATTTCTTGCCTGATATTTTAGCTATTTTGCCCCTTTTCAAAGCTTTAAAAGATATTGAACTAGAAACTTCTGCTTTCATCATATGAATGGATTTACAGAATCACGGATCATTAGAGGTTTGAAGGCACCTTCAGAGATCATCCAATCCAACCTCCCTGCCAAGGCAGCATCACTCAGGGTAGTTTGCACAGGAATGTATCAAGGCAGGTTTTGAAAGTCTCCAAAGAAGGGGGCTCCACATCTTCTCTGGACATCCTGCTCCAGGGCACCCTCACTCTAAACAAGCTTCTTCTCATGTTGAGGTGAAACCTTCTCTGTTCCAGTTTGTAGCTCTTGCTCCTTGTCTTACAGCTCCTGACCACCAAAAAGAGATTGGCCTCAGCCACTTGACACCCACCCCTCAGATATTAATAGACATTGATCAGTTCTCCTCTCAGCCTTCTCTTCTCCAGACTAAACAGCCCCAGGGCTCTCAGTCTCTCTCCATAGGGGAGATGCTCAAGCCCCTTATTTTCCACTGGACTCTTTCCAGCAAGTCCCTGTGTCTCTTGAACTGGGGAGCCCAGAATTTGACACAGTATTGCAGGTGTCGTCTCATCAGGGTGGAGTAGAGGTGGAGAACCTCGCTAGCCCTGCTGGACACACTTTTCTTGGTGCACCCCAGGATGCCATTGGCTCTCTTGGCCACAAGACAACATTGGTGGCCCATGGAGAACACCTCCATGAATAACACTGCCATCTATATCAGCATCTTGCTGATGCCAAGGCATTGTAGCAAACTATTATGCAAAGACTCACCATTATGCAAAGCAGAACTGAAGGCATGTAAATACTTGGTTTTGATTGATAAATCACTCATCCACACTCTTGATTCTATAGCTCAGAGAGGGACAGTTTTTTTTTTTTTTTTTTTTTTTTTTTTTTAATGGGCATGTGCATTTCTGCTCAACAAAGGTATTCAGCACAGAGTGTGAACATACTTCCTCCTTGGGGCAGAACATAGAGGGGATTTAATAAAAGAAGGAGTTGAAGGTCAGGAATAAAAAGAGGAGTTTTTGTTGAAGAGGTGTGGCTCTGCCAGTCTTATCCACGTGTGCAAGGCTTGCAAAATTACTGCAACATCTTAACAACACAAGGCACAAAATCCACTTCCTCACCACAGTTTCGAAGGTAGAGAGGAGGCAGAATGTCGCTGTGCTTAGCAGAGAAAACAACCAGCGACCCTTTCTGGGGAGAATGCCTTTTGCATCTTCTGTACTGCAGTGGTTTGGCCCTGGCTGGGAGCCAAATACCCACCAAAGATGCTCTATCACTCCCCTTCTTAAATGGGCAGGGGAGAGAGGAAAATATAACAAACCAAATTATAAGATAGAAGCAATTTAATAGTGACAATAAGCAGAGCAATAGACCATGCAGAAAGCAAAAGCAGAGAGAGGTGCTGGTTTCCTGTGTCCATTGGCAGGATGATACTCGGTTTCAGGAAGCAGGGCTCTCTACGCTTGGTGATTCCTCTGGAGGACAGACGCCAGCCATAAATCCCCCCAGACTTCCTTCTTTCACTTCCTTCTTATATCTGAGCTGACATCATATGGCGTGGAATAGCCCTTTGGCCAGTCTGGGTCAGCTGGCTTGGCTCTGCCCTTTCAGTGTGCTATTGGGGTGGGGAGATGTTGGAAAAGCCCAGCCTGGGTGCTCGGGTCAGCAGTAGCTGAAACACTGCTGTGTTATCAACACTCAGCTACAGCACTGCAAAGCACAGCACTAGAAAGATGTTTTGAGGGGGAATTAACCTCAGCTCAGCCCAAACCCACTACATACACCTTCAAGATCTTCAAGTCAGTGGCACAATTAGTGAGATTGCAGTCTATTATTCTGGTGCTAGGAAATACCAGTGATACAGCTGCATGCTGAATGTGAATTACAGTCCATGTTGTAATGCATTATTAGGCAGGGCTTTAATTATAGGATAATTGAATGGTCTTTTCCAACAAATGCTGACCTCATTTACTTGGATTCTAAATATTTGCAAAACTGGCTTTGACATAACCATGGAATGTCTATGGTACATCAAAGTATGAAAGAGTTGCATGACTGAAAAGGTTTGCATTCTCCACTAGTCCTATTTGGGCTAAAGCATAATTTTCATTTGTCTATCATCTATGTATGTATGTATGTATGTATGTATCTGTCTGTCTGTCTATCTATCTATCTATCTATCTATCTATCTATCTATCTATCTATCCACTTATTTTCAGAAAGCTGACCTTGCATGCATACTTGGAAGATGCTGGTAACAAAGAAGCACGCTTTTACTGGAATAAAGTGAAGAGAGGTGCTTTTCCCTCTTCACTGTGATCTTGTGAGACCCCACCTGGAATAATGTGCCCAGGTCTGGCTTCCCCAGTATAAGAAGGACACAGAGTTGATGCAGGGAGTCCAGACTAGGCCACAAAGATGATCCAAAGGCTGGAGCTGCTCTGCTGTGAGGACAGGCTGAGGGAGCTGGGAGTGTTCAGTCTGGGGAAGAGGAGACTCTGGGGGGTACCTTAGTAGCTGCCTTCCAGTACTTGAGGGGGGTCCTGCAGGAAGGCTGCAGAGGAACTTTTCATGAGGATGTCTAGCAACAGGGAAAGGGGGAATGGTTTGAAGCTCAGGCAGAGCAGAGTTAGACTGGAGCTGAGGAAGAAGTTCTTCAGTACAAGGGTGGTGAGACTCTGGAACAGGCTGCCCAGGGAGGCTGTGGCTGCCTCCTGCCTGGGGGTGTTGGAGGCCAGATTAGATGTGATCTTGAGCAGCTGAGTGTAGTTGAGAGGTGTCCCTGCCCATGGTGGGGATGTTGGAGTAGATGAGCTCTGATGAGGTCACTTCCAACCTCAGTTGTTCTAGGATTCTCTGGTAATTGTCTTTGGTATGTGAAGCATATTCTTCATTTCTTTAGGATTTCATGCAGGTCTCAACGCCTCAGTTTAAATCTGAAGCATACAAGTGCTTAAACATGTAGTACTTTTAAATTTCAGGTGTATATTTATCTTTTAGATAAAGTCAGTCATTTAATGATAAAACTTTTAAACTGATGCTTTCCTTCAGGTTGCTAATATAGCACAGTTTTTAACATTTCATTTTCATTTTTCAGGTGCTTTTTTCAAGCTGCAGAACTGATTCCTTTCCCCTTTCAATCATGCAAACCGCAATTATGAGTTTCAGGAGTCTTAGTCTTGTGGAATGTCATTAGAAGAAAATAAAACTAAAAATCCAGTTCTGGATGTGACAATATTTAAAACTTCCTTTATACTATTATAATGACAAAAAAAAAATTCTTTATAATATTGTACTAATAAAAACCATTGAACAAAAAATTAGTCTTTGTCTGTATGTGTACAGAGAAATGTCTATATACTTGAAAACCTTGTTCATATGTTTCTGAGTTCTGGAATTTTATTCTCTTTGATGGTTTTGGCTGGGTTAAATATTTCTTTGCTGCAAATGTAATATTTGCACGTGGAACAGTAGTTCAAAATACATTTTAGGTACAATAATAGTTCTCATGTAAGCAATAGTAAAATTTTTTTTTCATATTGGTAGTCAGCACTGAGCTTCTCTTCAAATAACTTCCATTTAGTAAAGACACAAAATCCATCCTAATCTAGAAGAAGCCCAATATTATCAGACAACTACCTAGACTAAGATTTGCATTGTTTTTTTAAGAAATTGGAGCTCAGTATGGGAAGTAGGCTTGGAGAGAAAGGAGATTAAACAAATCCAGTTCCTTACATGGAGCCAGAAAAAACAAGTAATGACAGTGACATTAATAAAAAGTCATCTATGAAGGATAGTGAAGGAGACTGGCTGTTCTTTGAGAGCAAATCAAACAGAAGCACTTATCTGAAAGCTAGGTAGAGTCACAGAATCACAGAATGTTAGGGGATGGAAGGCACCTTCTGAGATCATCCAGTCCAACCCCTCCTGCCTGAGCAGGATCACATAGGTCAGACCACACATAAGTGTATCTAGGCAGGTTTTGAAAGTCTCCAGAGAAGGAGACTCCACAACCTCTCTGGGCAGTTTGCTCCAGAGCTCTGTTACCCTCACCATACAGAAGCATCTCCTTGTGTTGTGGTAGAACCTCCCAAGTTCTGTCTGCTACCCCTTGTTCCTTGTGCTATCACTGTGCACCACCAAAGAGCATCTGGAACCTTCATCTTGACACCCACCCTTCAGGTATTGATCGACCTTGATCAGCTTTCCTCTCAGCCTCCTATTCTCCAGACAAAACAGCCTCAGGGCTCTCAGTCTTTCTACATAGCAGAGATGTTCAAGTCTCACAATCATCCTTGTAGCTCTCTGTTGGACTCACTCTAGCAGATCCCTGTCTCACTTGAACTAGGGAGCCCCAAACTGGGCACAGTATTGCAGTTGTGGTCTCAGCAGGGCACAGCAGAGTGGGAGGAGAACCTCTACAATTCACTGTGAGTATATTAACATTTCCTTCCAATTTATTTGAAACAGAGCATTTACCTAAGTAGATTGCCTTCACACAAAAATCTGTTAAGTGTCAAAAAATAGATGGATTTTTTTGGTCACATTTAGAAAGAGATTGACTCCAATGACCTGTGTACTGCTCTCCCATATTCCTCTGACCATTCTGTTTGATCTCATTGCCTCATTCTTTGCTTCTCTATTTTCTCTTTTAGAAAAACTTTGAAAACTTCACTTTTTCTTAATTAGAGCATGCTCAGGGCTCCTTAGCAGAAGGGATGGTGGAAATTCACTGAGGATGAGGACAAAATACTTTGCATCCCTCTAATTCTTCTGATTGCTTCATCACGGAAGTGCTGAGGAGCAATGACAGAATTACAGAAGGTAATTTGGGGAAATACAATGTAAAGAGAGAATGGATAATAAGTCTTGCAAGGTCAGGAAGATTTTGGAGGGCTGTTGGAAACGAGGGGGAGGTTTAAAGACCACATGCATCAGTCTGCCTACCTTCCTTATATCCATAGTTGGAAAAGACCTTTAAGATCATTGAGTCAAACCATCAACTTTGGTGCTAAGCCATGTCCCATAGCACCACGTCTATGCACCTTTTAAACACTTCCAGGAGTGGTGTTTCAACCATCCTTCTGGGGAGCCTATTCCAATGCTTTAGAAGTCTTTCATTGAAGAAGTTTCTTCTAATGTCCGATCTAAACTTGCCCTGGTGCATTTTGCGGCCATTTCTTATCATCACTTCTTATTAGAGAGAAGAGATCAACACCTACCTTACTGTATCCTTCTTCCAGAGAGTTGTAGAGAGTGATAAGGTCTCCCTGCTGCTTCATTTTGTACAGGTTAAACAGCCCTTCTCTGGCCATGAAGCTGGTGAAAGTTCTGGAGAACAGCTATTATGAGGAGGAACTGAGGAAATTAGGATTGTTTATCTTTCTTGCAGAATGGGCTTCAATACACAGCTCACTACTCAAGGTGTGGTCTCATCAGTGCTGAATAGAGGGGGGCAATCACTTTTCTGGTCCTGCTGATAACGTTTCCCTGTGCAAAATCCTGGGCAACCCACTAGGATAGAGGGAGGGATACAAAAGGAAGTGGGAGGAAGGAGATGTAGGCAAGGGAGGAGACATGTCTGAACAAAAAATGAGGAGAGGCTGAGGGAGCTGGGGTTGTTCAGCTTGGAGAAGAGGAGACTTAGAGGGGTCCTTAGCACTCTCTGCAACTATCTGAAGGGAAGTTGTAGTCAGATGGGGGTCAGGCTCTGCTCCCAGGCAACTTGTGACAGGATAAGAGTGTGGCCTGAAACTGTGCCAGGGGAGGTTTAGGTTGGACGTTAGGAAGCACTTCCTCATGAAACAAGATGGTGGAGTCACCATCCCTGGAGTTGTTCGGCAGTACACACAGCAAAGTGCTCCTCAGGGCTGTGGCACCTGTTAGCAGAACTGGTTTGCTACCCACAAAAAGGCCTTGTATAGAGCTTAAATTAGCTCTAGCTCTATAGCACAAAAGGGAAGAGAAAAAAATTTCTCAAGTCTGGGAAGAGTTTCCTAATTTCCCATTTTTGAACTGTGAGAGGACAACTCAGGAAATCCTAAGCTTTTGCAAAACTTATCCACTAGATAACAATTCCCTATGGCCACTGACCTAAAGTGTTGGACCCAGTCTTGTTTAATATCTTCATCAATGATTTGTATGAGGGGATTGAGTTCACCATCAGTAAGTTTGCAGACAACACCAAGTTGGGAGCATGTGTGGATCTGTTAGAGGGTATGGGGACTCTACAGAGGGACTTGGACAGGCTGGGCAGATGGGCACAGTCCAACACCATAAGTTTTAACAATTCCAAGTGCCAGGTCCTGTACTTTGGTCACAACTCTATCAGCACTACAGGCTGGGGACAGTGTGGCTGGAGAGCAGCCAGGCAGAGAGGGACCTGGAAGTACTGGTTGACAGGTGACTGAACACAAGCAAGCAGTGTGCTCAGGTGGCCAAGAGAGCCAATGGCGTCCTGGCCTGTATCAGGAATAGTGTGGCCAGCAGGACCAGGGAGGTCATTCTGTCTCTGTACAGAGCACTGATTAGGCCACACCTTGAGTACTGTGTCCAGTTCTGGGCCCCTTAATTTAAGAAGGATGTTGAGATGCTTGAACTTGTCCAGAGAAGGGCACCGAGGTTGGTGAGGGGACTGGAGCACAGCCCTGTGAGGAGCAGCTGAGGGAGCTGGGGGTGTCTGGAGAAGAGGAGGCTCAGGGGAGACCTCATTGCTCTCTACATCTACCTGAAAGGAGGTTGTAGCCAGTCAGGGGTTGGTCTCTTCTCCCAGTCAATCAGTGACTGAACAAGAGGACATAGTCTCAAGCTGTGCCAGGGCAGGTTTAGGCTNGGATGTTGAGATGCTTGAACTTGTCCAGAGAAGGGCACCGAGGTTGGTGAGGGGACTGGAGCACAGCCCTGTGAGGAGCAGCTGAGGGAGCTGGGGGTGTCTGGAGAAGAGGAGGCTCAGGGGAGACCTCATTGCTCTCTACAACTACCTGAAAGGAGGTTGTAGCCAGTCAGGGGTTGGTCTCTTCTCCCAGTCAATCAGTGACTGAACAAGAGGACATAGTCTCAAGCTGTGCCAGGGCAGGTTTAGGCTGGATGTTAGGAAGAAGTTCTTCACAGCAAGAATGTTTGGCATCAGAATGGGCTGCCCAGGGAGGTAGTGGGGTCACCATCCCTGGAGGTGTTAAAAAGGAGACTGGATGAGGCACTTAGTGCCATGGTTTAGTTAATTAGAAAGTGTTAGGTGATAGGTTGGACTCAGTGATCTCAGAGGTCTTTTCCAACCTGGTTAATTCTGTGATTCTGTTTGAATAGTTTTGGCTGCAGCAGATCTCCACAGATGTATTACTCAGCGGAAATCTGTATCTATGGGAGCACTCACTCTACTCACTTTTGCAAAAAGTGTTGGGTTTTTTTTTTTTTTTAATTTATTAAAAGCATTTCCCTATCATTTGATCTCCTANAAAAGTGTTGGGTTTTTTTTTTTTTTAATCTATTAAAGAGCAGATGCAAGCAGATTAATAGAACTCGGGGACAGAGCTGATGAATGAGCACTTTTTCTGCAAGAGAATGCATACAAATATGACCTTATTGCTCTGGTGGGGGAGTGAATTGAATTGCAGCTTGGTGTGAGAATCAGAGGATTTATCTTCAAGTTTTAAACAGGATTCTCTTGGTTCAATGAAATGGAATTAAGGATATCTTCTTCCAATGTCTGTCCCAGGCAACTATCCTCTCCTCCCACCTGTGTTTGTTATGACCTACAGGAAGCTCAACAGTGGCATATGTGGAAAATAGTCATCACTGACTCAGAAGAAAAGTCATGCTTCTGTATTTTCTTCCTGCCAAAGAAAAGCCTATTTTCAGTTAATATTCTATTTCCTAGCTGCTGAGTGCTGTTGCAAATACCGTTGCCACACCTCAGCAGCATCTAAAATGGGGAAACATTCTGCCCATAGCTTTACAAGGACATTATCCTGTTGACTTAGAGATCCCGTTGACTTTACCCAGTGTCACAGAGTCACAGAATGGCAGAGATTGGAAGGGACCTCTAGAGATCATGTAATCTGATTCCCCCTGCTAAAGCAGGGTCACCCAAAGCAATTCACAAAGGATCAAGTCCAAGTGGGTCTGGAGTGTCTTCAGAGGAGACTCCACAACGTCTCTGGGCAGCCTGCTCCACTGCTCCATCACTCTCAAAGGAGAGAAGTTTTTCCTTTCCAGCAGAGAATCAAAGCTGTGTCTGCATGGATTCCTTTGCACATGGGTGTACATGGGTGTCCTTGATCTCATAGCGCAGGCATTCAATGCCCCTGCAGTCTGAAGCCTGGCTGATGGCATCCACAATGTTGGCACTGAAGGACTCCCACTCTTGAGTGACACAAAATAAACAGCAGAGCCCTAAGAACAGGCACTTAGCATGAGGCAGAGGTCAGCAGGAAAAGAGACATCCCACTTAGGGGTGAAGTTTCAGCCAGAAAAACTTGTCTTCATAGATGTAAGGCAAGGCCAACTGCCTCCTACATCTCTTGAAGGATTCACCATCTCCTAGGGAGGGCAGTGCCAGTTTTCCCAGCTGTTTTTATTTATTTCCTTGAAATATTACTACTGTGGATTTCATAATCACTCTTCCCTCCAGGCAAGAAGACATTAATTTGTAATCTGCACCAAAAATCACAAAACAAAATAAAAAACCAATCAGATCTAAGATGAGAGCAAATATGGACAGTGTGTGAAAGAAATATTTGGGGGCTTTGACTTAAAACCTTAACAAACATGTTGCAACAAATGGCATTAAATTAAAATTCAGATAAAGAAAAAAATGGAGAAACCTCAGCATCCCTCACATCTTCTGAGACCTTGACTTATGATTTAGACACACTTTGATGTGTTCCCTTAGGAATTACCCTGGGTGATCCTGCCTTGGCAGGGAGGTTGGCCTCGATGATCTCTGGAGGTCCCTTCCTATCTCTAAGGTTCTGTGATTCTGTGATTAATCCAGTATGGTAGCTTGGCTATGACTGCAAACACTGCACAGGGCTAGACTTAGAGTTGGTCACGAGAGGCACTTCATTCCTGCCTTTACATCCTAATCTATATATAATTAAAGATTTTCTACATTTCTGCAGACTTTCAGGTAGACAAAGTTGTGTTTTACCAGGTATTAGAGACTTGTCATCACTAAAGCCCAGAGCTGGACTGAACCAGAAAATTCAGCGTGACTGATTTATGCACTGGCATTTTCCAACATAAAACTGCTTTCAAAGTGAAAGAAAACTATCTAAATGTCTTATTTACTTTTGTGTTTGGGACTAAAGATACGTGCCTTTGGCATCAAAGGAACCTGAGATGTTGAAGTGAAATGAAATTTGTGCCTAAAATGCCTAGACAGTCTACAAGGTTTTCAAAAACAACCTGGAAAGTTTGCATTTCTTTCTTCTTGTGCTAAGGACAAGTGACTTAGCTATCAATGATGCTTATTAGAATCCTGTAATATAATGAAAATGAAATGCATTGTACCCAATATGCCTCAGTTTTCATAATAATGACAACACATATGCTGGATTTCTTTCTTTGTTTTCTTTGTGTCAGGGATATAAACTGTCTTTCTGCCATCACAAACTGTGAATAATGTATGAAATAAAAGAAAAAAAAAAGAAAAAGAAAAAGAAAAAGAAGATGCAAAATATGACTAGAAATAGGCTATGCAGAAGACCCATATGTTCTACTTGGGGATGGGCTTGATTTGATTCACAGCCTATCAAAGTCAGTGCCAAGACTCCTATGGAAGTTAATGGGCTTTGATCAGGCCCCATAGTCATATATTTTGGGGCCCTGGGTTCTTAAGTAATAAGAAAAGAAACAACTTGTCAATGAAGAGTGCTCTTTTTCCTTTGTGTTGCTCTTCAGGTGCTGAGAGCTCTCTTGGCTTTATTGCAGCTTCCCACACTTGGCCCTGCTACCTGCTGAACATTTGACTCGAAGGATACTGAGTGTGATACTCAAGAGGCACAAGGTAAGGTGATCCATAGAATCACCCAGGATGGAAAGAACCTCTGAGATCACTAAGTCCAGCCATCTGGCCCCTTCCATGAAATCTGTCACTACACCACATCCTCATGCACCAGATCTAGATGGCTTTTAAACACCTCTAGGGATGGCAACTTAACCACAAGCCTGTGCAGCCTGTGCCAGTGCCTCACAACCCTTTCTGTGAAATTTTTTTTCCTAGTATCTAGTCTAAACCTCCCTAGCACAGCCTGAGGCCATTCCCTCTTGTTCTGTGCTTAGTTACTTGTGAGAAGAGGCCAGTGTCTACCTCTCTGCAACCTCCTTTCAGATAGTTGTACAGAGCCGTAAGATCTGCCCTCAGCATCCTTTCTTACAGACTAATTGAGCAGTTGGTATGGAGCCGATTTCTGTTTGGTGGTCTGCAGCAATAAGGGCTACAAACTTGAACATAGAAGGCTTCACCTCAACATGAGAAAGTTCTTTACAGTGAGGGTGATGGGAACAGGCTTCCCAGAGAGGTTGTAGAGTCTCCTCTGGAGAATTTTAAAACCCACCTGGATGCACTCCTGTGAGAACTACCCTAGGGGATCCTGCCTTGGCAGGGAGGTTGGACTGGATGATCTCTGGAGGTCCCTTCCAACGTCAAAAGTTCTATGATTCTGCGATCAGACTCTGAAGATTTTTGGTAGCTTATCAGACAGATGAGTGCCTCTGTTTTGAGTTTCTTTGATTTCTTCATCCCCTGAGTCACCACTTAAAGCACATTTGGCATTTAAAAATAATGCTTCTTGCCCAGGGGGCCAGCTTGTGTGCACCAGGCCTGGAGAGCAACATGTCTGCTTCAAGCTCCCACCCACAGCTGTAACAAAGCTAATGAGTAACAGGGAGTAATGCCAGCTCCCATGAATTGGCGATGAGTAACGGGTTCTTGGCCGAGGCTGCATGATGACATGGGAACCTCCAGGCCTCTGCAAAATCCTGGCTCTGTCACAAGGGAAGCTTTTCACATTGCCTGCCTCCTGAGCTCGCCTGCTTCCTGGGGAAAGGAGCCAGTGGAGCCTTCTGGGGAGAGCTTTTTCTTCTCTTAGCAACCTGATGCTTCTCAAAAGAAAGAGATACAAGCATATCATGATAACGTCTGATTGCTTCTTTCCCCACTTGTCACATGCAGTGGCACAGGTTGTTTGCTATGTCTACTTGCTAGAAGAGATATAAAAAAGAAACAATCATTCTGCATTGCTCATAGCAAGTGACAGAATCAAAGAATCACAGAAAAATATCCAGTTGGAAGAGATCTCCAAGCTCATCCAGTCCAACCTTAGGCCCAACACTGAAGGGTCAACACTAAACCATGTCCCTGAGCACCAATTCCACAGGCTGCTTGAACACCACCAGGGATGGTGACTCCAGAATTGCACAGGGCAGGCCATGACAAAGTAAAGAAGTATCAAGTATCTCCTAGCAGCCAGCCTGAACCTCCTCCTGGTGCAGCTTGGAACCATTTCCTCTGGTCCACAAAAGCTGAGGAAAGACAAAAGGAAAGGCGAGGAGAGGCGAGGAGAGGCGAGGAGAGGAGAGGTGAGGAGAGGAGAGGCGAGGAGAGGCGAGGC
>VWZI01010180.1:816800-832196 GCA_013396835.1 Psilopogon haemacephalus
AAAAAAAAAAAAAAAAAAAAAAAAAAAAGGAAAAAAAAAAAAAAAAAAAAAAGAAAAGAAAAAAGGAAAAGAAGTGTCTACAAGGAGCAAAATAAGGGTGGTGTGCTGGCAAGGACACATTAATGCAGCCTTTTATATCTAAGAGAAATAGTCACTCTTCTATTTTCATATATATATATATATGTATATTTATGCTGCCATGTATTTTTATTTCTCGTGGGAAAAAAACCAAAAACAGTTGTTCTAACTCAGAAATGGAATAGATTGAGCCATTTGAGCCTTTAGTAGACCAGGAAATCTCACTCATTATAAAAAAGCTTTCTGAAGAGTATACTTAGATGAAGGAACATCATCCTAGCATGTGCTAGACAAGGCTGACCAGACATTCCCATCATCCCATTTCCTAAATTTCCATTAATAAAATTTTCTATTTTCACCACTGTTAGTTAGAAACAGCAACTGTGGGACAGCAGCAGTTATTTTTGAGTACTAGAGAAGATGATCTCAGTGTGTCTTATGCAGAAAGCATAAATTCCTGATATTTTTCACCTCTAGTTTTCTATTAGAAATAAGAAACATATTTCACCCACAGACGAGATTCTACACTGTGGTTTCATCACAGGCAGTAAGACTTGAGGGTAAGCTCAGCATAAAATACAGTATCCTAATTAATGTTTTGGCCTGCTTTGATTTGTTGCCTGAGATGGCATAAATACCAGGTTTCAAAGAAAATATTTTCCTCTAACAAACAAGAGGGCTGAGATCAACTGTGAGAAGACAGAATACATCTACTGCTGTTTTTTGTCAGTCTTCAGTAATTGTTAAAGAACTTCTCTGAGACCTATGATGGCTTCTCAGTAAGGACAGATTCGGGTGTAGATTTAATATAATTTCTTTCATCATCTAAACTGCAATTCCAGACTTATCAGAGGCATGGAAAGGGTTGGGTTGGAAGGAGCCTCCAAAGGTCAGCTACTCCAACTTCTCTGCAGTCAACAGGGACATCCTGCACTAGATCAGGTTACTCAGAGCTCTTTCCAGCCTCACCTTGAAGAGCTCCAGGGGTGGAGCCTCAACTACCTCCCTATGCAACCTGTGCCAGAGTTCCAGCACCCTCATAATGCAAGACTGGTTCCTCACATCCAAGCTCAATCTTTTCTCTCATTTCAAACCGCTGATGTCGACCTGTCCCTGCAGGCCTTGGCAAACAGTCCCTCTGCAGCCTTCTTGTAGCCCCCTTCAGGTTCTGGCAGGCTGCTATTAGGTCTGCCTGGAGCCTTCTCTTCTTCAGGCTGAACACCTCCAGCACCCTCAGCCTGTCCTCATAGCAGAAGTATTCCAGATTACTTTCTTGGCCCTCCTCTGGGCCTGCTTCATCAGGTCCATGTCCTGCCTATGCTGAGGACTCCAGAGCTGTACTAACAGGATGTGAATTCTAAACAATGCCAATGTTGATTATGCCAAATGCTTTTAGACCTTGGCTGCTCAATTTCCTAATTGAAATGGATTATAAGGCATTCATTTCCTGTGCTTGTGTGGCATGGGTGCTGACATACAGCTGAATCCTGTTTGATGAATTTTGCACTCTGTGGTGGGCTGCACATTCTTCATTTGCAGTTTTAAATGTGAGCTTGAAACTCAAGCATTTGAAACCAATGCTGAAGGTGCTGAGATTCGTCATCATCCCTTATTACGAGTGCATTGAGTATCTATTGGTAATATTTCATATAAATATATAGGAGACAAAATAAAGAGTCAAGTAATTTAAAGGGAAAATCAGACTAATAGGTAAATAGAACAAAAATCAGACTAATAGGTAAAGAAGCTTTGCTATTTCATCAGGAACTGCAAGCCCCAAATCAAATCTACTGAAGGCAGCTCCTCAGTCGTGAGGGAAGTGGCGCATTGTTAAAAACAATTGATCACCCAGCTCTAGCAGCATCCTTATTTTTATTTTAAAGCAAAACCTCTAAATTGTTTCTACTTAGCAAGCAAATATATACCCCATCTCCTGGTCCCCAGGTCACAAAAGAGGGTTATCCTGTCACCACCACTGATTTCTTAAAAGTGTGACATATATTTAGTTGTCAGCTCCTATCAGCGGCGTTCAGGAATCAACATTACATCAGCAGCCAAGCACACCATTTTATGCTCTTTCTGAAGATAATTAGAGTTCCCTTTTGTTGCAAATAAGATGTAAAACAGCTATAACTGCTGGTGAACGTGATTAAAGTAACCTCTATAGAACCCCATTATTCTAGACAGATTCCTTCAGATGCATAATTTCCCCGTTTTAAGGAAAAACATAATGCATGCATATAAAATTCAAATTGTCAAGGCACCTCTAACAAAAATTAGTTCTCTATTAAGCCATTCTTCGTAGCTGGTTAACATGTAAAACTCTTTAAGTGTATTTTAAAATAATCATGAAATAATAGCACGTGTCATTAAAGGTAAACATTTTACAGTGAGAGGTTTGTTCAGACAGGAGCTGTGTATTAAACTTTTTCTTCTCCAACTCCCATTAGAAGGGTACAAAGACTATACTACACTCCAATCTCTCTGCCTGCTATGTGGTGGTACTTACTCCCCCCCTGACCCCCCCCTCCCCCTTTCCCCCCACTCCAGCTTCATAATCATGCATCGCTATGCACAGACAAATTAGAGCACATCCTGGTTTTTTTTCAGCCCATAAATTATAGTTGATATGTCCTCATTAGACCTCATCTAATATTGTAAAGATTTTGTTCACAGAACAAGTATTCATCCACTGTTGGACAACATACATAACTTATTTATTTGGCACATATGCTCTGATCATCTGCAGAGACAGCTTAACAGTGGAAAGATTGTCCACTGTGATAGAAAAAAAATAAATCAAATAAACCACTGAATATCAGTCCAGAGGTTTGCAGTATAATCCCACCTACCATTTTCAGAAGGTGCTTAAAAAAAAAAGACCCTAAATATCTGGCTCTCAAATAATTAAATGTGATTTCATAACATAGAATCACAGAATTATTGAGCCTGGAAGAGACCTCTGAGATCATCAAGTCCAGCCTATGACCTAACACCATCATATCAACTAGATCATGTCATAAGTGCCACATCCATTCTTTCTTTAAACACTTCCAGGGACAGTGGCTCCACCACCTCCCTGTCCCTTCTGAACAGGGGAGCCCAAAACTGAATGCAATATTCCACATGAGGTCTCATAAAGGCAGGGCAGAGCAGAGCAGAGGAGGAAGAGAACCACACTTGATCTGCATTAAGAGGAGTTTGTCCAGCAGATCAAGAGAGGTTCTCCTTCCCCTCTACTCTGCAAGTGTGAGATCTTACCTGGAATATTGCATCCAGTTCTGGGCTCCCCAGTTCAGGAGGGACAGGGATCTACTGGAGAGAGTCCAAGGGAGGGCTACAAGGGTGCTGAAGGGACTGGAGCACTGCTCCATAAGGAAAGGCTTAGAGCCCTGTGGCTTTTTGGCCTGGTGAAGAGAAGATTTAGAGGGGATCTAATCAATGTCTATAAATTGAGAGGTGGGAGTCAAGATGGAGGGGACAGTCTCTGCTCTCTTGCACCCTGTGATAGAACAAAGGGTATAGAAGTAAACCATAGCACAGGAAGTTCCACCTGAATGTAAGGAAGAACTTCTTTGCTGTATAGACCACTGGCACAGGCTGCCCAGAGAGGCTGTGGAGTCTCCTCTGGAGACTTTCATGACCTGTGTGGATGTGGTCCTGTGAGACCTGCACTACATTCTATAGTCCTGCTCTGGCAAGGGGGTTGGACTTGATGATCTCTGAAGGTCTCTCCAAACCGCTAACATCCTGTCATCCTGGGCAGCCCATTCGGTGTCTGAAAAAGGAAAGGGCAGCTCCAAGATGTTCTTGTGGGTGCTGTTGCTAAACCTCCAATGTAATAATATTCATTAGCAGAAAATGCAAATTTCTCCTGAATTTCTCCATCTATTGTGTGAGAGATTGGTATTTGGACTGAGTCTCAAACGGTGCAGGGCACCTAGGGGCAGTGATTGAGAGATTTGATCTTTCTCTACAGCCCCTGGAGGGAGATTGGAGTGTGGAAGGCACAGCCTATTCTTCTTAGTAAGAGGTGACTGACCGGAGGAAATGGTTCCAAGCTGCACCAGGGGAGGTTCAGGCTGGATGCTAAGAAATATTTCTTCACAGAGAGGGTTCTCAGACCCTCGAATGGTCTGCCCAGGGCAATGCTGGAGTTATCATCCCTGGAGGTGTTCAGACAGACTGTGGAGCTGTTTCTTAGGGACATGGTTTAGTGTTGACCCTAAATTGTGTGGAGGTCTGGACTGGATGAGCCTGGAGGAAGATTCTGTGAGTGATCTGATTTTAGGACTGGATAGATAGAATTTGACTCTAACTGCATTTTGACAATATACAATGCAGTCCCCAGAATTAGATCCTTGATGGTAGCTTACTTTTGAATTATGTAAGAGGAGTTTATTTGAAATTTTCCAAAGACAATCAACTATGATGGACAAATTAAGCCAGCATTGCCAGTAGAGTGACCATTACTTTTGCTGAAGAGTTATAATTATAAAATCAAATCATGGTTTTCTCTGTTGGGCACCTCAGCATCCAAAGGAAATGGTATTAAAGAAGCTTACAAATGAATAATCACTCCCAACAACTCACAGCAGCACTCACAGCATGAAAGTATAAGAAAGTTTTCAGTGGGTAGGGGGGGCAAGGGGGGCAGGGACACGATTGATTAAGGTGAGGATGATTCTCTGTCGTAAAATTGTATTGTGCAAGGGTCCTCTAGAGGAGAAAAAAAAATCACCTGAAAAGCAAGAGCATTATGAACACCACAGAACCGTAGATTGCAGGACACTGATCTTATTAAGAAGCACTGTTAATTTGCAGCCTGTCTCCCGCTGAACCAGAAGCAAGTTTACCACTGGGTTTGTTAATTTACGCAGGACACCATTATCTTTGGTTGGACTTAATGTATCAGAGTAGAGGTCATTAACTGCTGGGTTCATGATTATCTAACATGAATTACAGACAGTAGCAGAAAAAAATACATTTGTTCTGAAGCTTCATTTCTCCTCCTGTGAATTTTTTTTCCCCCTACTCCTGTTGGTGTTTAATTCCATTTTCAAAACCCTAGGTGTTGGGCATTAGGCACACACACATAGAAACACAAACAAACAGACACACACAAATAAACCCACATACACATAAACACACACATAAACCCCCACACATAAACACCCCCCACACAAACACCCCCACACATAGACACACACACACATAAACCCAGACACACACATAAACCCCCACATATAAACACCCCCCACACAAATACCCCCCACACACACATAAACCCACACACATACATAGACAGACACACATAAGCCCCCCCACATAAACCCACACATAAACCTCNAATGCAATTGTAAATAAAAATAAAGTGCAGTACTATAGACTTGGCATTTCATAGAAGTAATGCACAGTCAGCTTGACTTTTGCAATTCATATTTGTAGGCATTTTTATGGCATAGGCTCTAAACTCCCCATTGTGAGTAAACCCATGGCTTAGATATATTAGTATTGGGGAAATAAATGGATAAAACCCTTTTAGAATTCATAAAAGCAGGCATTTTTACAATGCCAACTCTAAACTCCCCATTATAAGTAAATCAATGATTTAAGTAGCACAGTATTGGGGAAGTAAATGGGTAAACCCCTGCCTTAGATGCCCCACCATGGATTTGCCTAAACTGTCCAGAAGACTTCTGAATCTTTTCACAGAATCACAGAATCGTCAGGTCTTGAAGGCCCCTCAAGGATCATACAGTTCCAACCTTCCTACCATGGGGCAGGGACACCCCTCACTAGGTCAGCTTGCCCAGAGCCACATCCAGCCTGGCCTTGAAACATTCCAAGGATGAGGCTTTTGCCACCTCACTGGGGAACTCGTGCCAGTGTCTCAGTGCCCTTATGGTAAAGAACCTCTTCCTAAAGTCTAATCTGAATCTGCCCTCCTCTAGCTTGGATCCATTACCCTCTAGTCCTATCACTAACTGACATGGAGAGGAGAAGACTTAGAGGAGATCTGATCAATGTCTATCAATATCTGAGAGGTGGATATCAGGTAGCTGGGGCCAATCTCTTTTCGGTGGTGAGCAGCAATAAGACAAGGAGCAACAGCTACAAACTGGAACAGAGAAAATTCACCTCAACATGAGGAGAAACCCCTTTACAGTGAGGGTGACAGGCACCGAGAGGTTGTGGAGTCTCCTTCTCTGGAGACTTTCCAAACCCATCTGGATGCATTCTTGTGTGGACTACCCTGGGTGATCCTGCTTTGCCAGGGAGGTTGATTTAGATGAACTCTGGAGGTCCCTTCCAACTTCTAATATTCTGTGATTCTAAAAAGTCCCTCAGAAGCTCTCTTGTAGCTCACTTCAGATACTGGAAGGCCACAATAAGGTCTCTTTGAAGCTTTGTCTCCCACAAGCTGAACAACCCCAACCCTTTCAGCCTGTACGCTAAAGTGTTTCTGGAGGAAGAGACTCCAGCCTGTCATTGGAACACTGTTTTATTTTTTAACTCTAGCTCCACAAAACCACACATCCACAAGAAATTGGGAATTTGGAGTGAAACCTGAAAACATATTTAATAGAAATATTTGTGGTTTCTGGTTAAGTAAACACATTTTCATAAAGATCTCTGCACAGCCTATTTTACTTAAATGGAACCAACCATCTACAAATTCATTTACAATTCTTAGAGCTGTACAAGCATGCTCCTAATAGCAGGGAACACTTTGGTGTCTCGGCATGATATCTTTAGAGGAGAGGTGAATTTTCATTTATTTAATGCAAATATTCATACAAAGTAAACTGCTTAGGCATCTATGGAGCATGTTTTCACGGAAGCTTTGTGGCAACAGGAAAATAATCTCACATAATTGTGCAATAAATGGAACGCTGCAGTTTCAAAATTACTTGTGCTAGGGTGCAGTGAATAATAAAAAAAAAATAATAAAAGGATATAGGAAGATTGAGATATTGTTTGCTGGGGATTGAGCTGCTTTGCTTACAAATGGTTTCATTCTAGTTTTATGTGTATTTTAGGAATATCTCTTCTTTTGTACTGGGTAAATATCAATGAGGAGGATAGACCTGATCTCTGAATACTGTCAAGCTCTGGATGCTGGAAGTTGTTTTCATCATTATCAGAGCTCGGTGAACAATTTCCTCTATGTAAACAATTTTCAGCATTTTTTTTTTTTCAATAAATTTAGCCTAATTTTCAGTTCACATCTTTTATATCAATGGCAATTGTGGTTTCAGTTATTTTCATTCTGGGTTGTTTCTCCTTTTTTTTTATGCAAACAATTTAAGTGTTAAGGGTTTGTCAGGAATTGCCTACTATGACTGTAGTTTTGATTATTCTGCTTATGTTATTCACTTGCTGTTACTGCTTACCTGAATAATTTTTTTTCTGCCTCCTATCTGCATAGCTGAAATGTTTGTGAGAAAAAGCAGGGCTTGAAAAGTTAAGTGAGGTAAAGCACATGGGCACAGGTATTCACACACCTAGAAACATACTGAGAAGCCAGAATATTTGGCAAGAGCAGTTGTGAAAAGTAAGTAAAGAGTTGATTTGATTATCAAATTGACTTTGTGGCTCATTTGCTGCACTTGTATAGTTCTGTATTGTGCTGAGGGACAGAATGCTTCAGTACCATTCTGCTAGGTCAGAGGCAATAGAACTGTTCTTCTGTTAGCCTGACCACAGCAAGCAGTGGCATTTAGGAAGAGATTATTTCCACCCATTATGACCATGTATATAACTTTAAGTCCTCTGAGCACAGAAGAAGATCAGGAGGAATTCTGTTTCCTAAATCCAGTCTAATTCTTTAATTTTTCAGCATAATGAGAAAACTGACTTTTTAGGGTGTCAGGTTAGTGATAGAAGTAGGGGGAATGGAGCAGAACTAGAAGTGGGCAGATTCAGATTAGATATTAGGAAGAAGTTCTTCAGACACTGGAGCAGGTTGCCCAAGGAAGTGGTGGAAGACTCATTGCTGGAGGTTTTCAAGGCCAGACAAGATGTGGCTTTGAGAAACCTGATCTAGTGTGAGGTGTCCCTGCCCATGACAGGGAGGTTGGAACTGTATGATCCTTGAGGTCCCTTCCAGCCCTGGCAATTCTGTGATCCTGTGTTAAGTTAGAGCAGGGGTATAAACTCCTACAGCCTTTGTTAGAAACTCTGCTGAGCTCAAGAAGAAATTTGCTGATTCCTAGATCATTTTTCAGATACCAGACATCATGGATTTCTCAAACAGAGATTAATGACTATAATGTTAGCTAAATACTAGCTGGGGACAATGTCTTTTCCTTTTACTGGCATAAAACCTGTATGTTCTTGATGGAAGATGCAATGGCAGGAGAACAGGAAAAAGAAATGAAAATAAAAGGAAGAATTATGTACTTGGTTTCATAACTTTGTTTTACAAGACCTTTTCAAACAACCTATGCTTACAGGTAATTTTTTAGTGCCATTTCAAGACCAGTATCCACTAAATAAAATAAACAGAGGTAAAACTCATGCCATGATGTACTTGCATCGTTTGCAGTGTTATAAAAGGTCATATGCAGTGTTGAATAACTCCCTTCTACAAATATGTTCTCCAAATAATGAATTGAATAAAAAAAAACCCCACCATCACTGCTAACTTCCAGAATTTAATTTTATTGGAAATAAAGGCATTTTAATTGCATGTGCTGCTTAGTTAGGATTTCATTTGCCTTGGTCTCTTTGGCATATGTCATCCCCTTGCAAGGAGGTTCCTCCTGCATGTGCCTTATGTTCCAGCTGAGCTTAACAACCACCATCATGTACTGTGTCTTTCACAGAATCACAGAGTGTTAGGGGTTGGAAGGGACCAGCGCCCCTGACAAAGCAGGATCGCCTAGGGCAGGTCACACAGGAACACATCCAAGAGGGTTTGGAAAGTCTTCAGAGAAGCAGACTCCACAATCTCTCTGGACAGCCTCATCCAGGGTTCTGTCACCCTTACGGTAAAGAAGTTTCTCCTCATGTTGAGGTGGAGCCTCCTGTGTTCCAGCTTGTCCTTGTTCCTTGTGCTATCACTATGCACCACCAAAGAGAGCCTGGAACCTTCATTTTGACACCCACACCTCAGATGTTGATAGACCTTGATCGGATCCCCTCTCAGCCTTCTCTTCTCCAGACTAAACAGCCTCAGGGCTCCCAGTCTTTCTACATAGCAGAGCTGATCAAGTCCCCCAGTCATCCTTGAAGCTCTCTGTTGGACCCACTCCATCAGATCCCTATCTCATTTGAACTGGGGAGCCCAAAACTGTGTGCAGTGTTGCAAGTGGCCTCAGCAGGGCAGAGTAGAGGGGGAGAAGAACCTCCCTACACCTGCTGGACACAGTTTTCATTATGGACCCCAGAACACTACTGGCTCTCTTGGCCACAAGGGTACATTGCTGTCCACGAAGAACTTCCTGTCCACTGGTCTTTCTCCATGGAGCTGCTTTCCTCTTGCAGATCACTTTCTATTGCCTTTCCCTTCCATATCAAGTCATATTCATTCCTCTCCAGACCTCTTGGCTCAAGGCCTTTAACATTAAGCATAATTCTATGGGACTGAAGTGGAGGAAACAAGGCAGAGAGTTGTATTGGTAGAGCTGCTTGCTAAAGCTATGCAGTACTGGGTATTAACAGGGCAACCAAGAAAAGAAAATCAGTGAATGGAGGTAATGGTGCACAAGACATGATACCACATGGATAAAGATGAGACTGAGAAGAAAAAAAACAAGCCTGGAAAATTGTTATTTGGGCTTGATTCTACTTTTGAAACAGTCCAGGTAGAAGAAGAAAGAAGAGATAAAAAAAAGAAGAAGCAGAAGGGCTTTGCACAACCTCAAAGTTTAGTATCTTCACAAATCCATTGGGTTAGGCAGTATCTGGCTTGTAGGTTTTTTTGAATATAATGACAATAAATTTTCTACTATTGAAAAAAAAAAAGTTGAGAAGGCCCAAATATGTCCTTTGTAGAGAGGGAATTCTTAGACTGTATTACTTATGTTGAATTGACATGAAATATCCTGGTGACCATAACTACCAGGATACAGAAATGTGTCCCAAGAATCTCATTTACTCAAATCATCTACCTCAGGAGAAATGCTGTAAAACTGAGTTAGGAGAGTTCCTTTGGGCAGAGCAAAAGGAAACTCACAGGCAAAGACCTATTATCAGTGTTGCATGATATGCCACCTAAAATACCTCTGCTCAAACTAGCCTGGTAGAAATAGATTCCAATATATCTGTGGTTATTTGGTATCATGAAGCATAAAATAGAGCACGAGAAAAGGACTCGGGGGTGCTGCTGGATGAGAAACTGGGCAGGAGCCAACAGTGTGCACTTGCAGCTCAGAAGGCCAATGGCAGCCTGTATCCAATGCAGCTGTATCCAATGCAGCGTGGCCAGAGGTGGAGAGAGGGCATCCCTCTGCTCTGCTCTGGGGAGACCACACCTGCAGTGATGCATCCAGCTCTGGAGCCCTCAACACACGAGGGACATGGACCAGGTGCAGAGAAGGCCATGAAAATGATCAGGGGACTGGAACACCTCTGATGCAAGGACAGGCTGAGGAAACTGGGCTTGTGCAGCCTGGAGAAGAGAAGGCTGCAGGCAGACCTAGTAGCAGCCTGCCAGGACCTGAAGGGGTCTACAAGAAGGGTGCAGAGGGGCTGTTTGCAAAGGCCTGCAGGGACAGGATGAGGGCAATGGTCTGAAATGAGAGCAGAGCAGACTGAGATTGGATGTGAGGAACAAGTTGTGCACCAGGAGGGTGCTGGAACACTGCAACGGGTTGCCCAGGGAGGTAGCTGAAGCTCCAACCATGGAGATAGTGCAGGATGTCCTTGCTGACTGCAGGGGGGATGGACTTTGGGTGGGAGGGGATGAGCTGACTCTGTTGTAAACAAAAAAGAAACAAACAGACAAAACCACCACCACCACCACAAAAAAAACCCAAAAAAACCCCAAACAAACAAAAAACAAACAAACCCAAGTCCAGGAAGGATTTCCATCCCCTGTGCTCGCAATTTTAAATAAGAAGAGAAGGTTATCAAAAGCCATATCAGATAAATTTGAGGAAGAGCTTATAAACATCAGGGCATCTGCAGACAACTTCTGTGTCATTGTACAAGGGCAAAAGAAAAAAAACAAAAAAAGGAGAATTCTTCTGGCATAAGAACTGACAAACTCTACTTTTCACAACATTAAAAGGGCTTCAGCCAAATGGTCCAGCACACGTCAATGCCGTCACTCTTCACATCCAGAAGGAGGTCACTCTACCTGTAGGGGAAGTGCTGCCAGGATGTTTATGTGGGATTGGAGTCAGACAGAATTCAGGCAAATGAGGGCAGGAAGAGGGTGTGTAAATAGGAAGCCCCTTAACTTTGGTTAATTTCCTCCATTCTCTTTTTACTGCAGCTCCTTTCATACCTGGGAGATGAACTGTTTGCCAGGCGAGAAAGATGGAAACACATCAGCTAAATGAATTCTCAGCATCCTGGCCTCGATCAGCAATAGTGTGGCCAGCAGAACTAGGGAGGTGATTGCCCCCCTGGACTCAATGCTGGTGTGGCTTGAGTGCATTGAGTGCTGGGTTCAGTTTTGAGCCTCTTGCTGCAAGAGCTATTGAGGTGTCAGAGAATGTCCAGAGAAGGGAAACCAAGCTGGCAAAGGGCCTCAAACACAAGTCTTATGGGGATCAGCTGAGGGAACTGGGGGTATTTAGTCTTCAGAAGAGGAGGCTGAGGGGAGACNTATTATGAAAACTTTCTTCCCAGAAAGGGTTCTCAGACATTGGATCAGGATGCCCAGGGAGGTGGTGAAGTCACTCTTCCTGGAGGTGCTGAAGAGATGCGTGGATATGGCACTCAGGGGCATGATTTCAGAACAGTGGCAGGACTGTAAGCTCTAGATAAGTGGTTGGGCTTCATGATCTTGAAGATCTCTTCCAACCTCAACAATTCCTTGATTTATACAAACACTCACTTTATTTTTATGACTTTTTTATTTACATTATTTAGAAAAATGTAATGATAAGCGCCACTGTTCTTTGGCTCTATTTGTTTATTCCAAGTGATGGCTCAAATTCACCAAAGCTTTAACTGTGAGTTGATTGGGTTTGGGGTTTTTTAAAGTCTAAAAGCTGACACTTTGTAGAGCACTGCTGCTAAAAGTCTGGATGGAAGATTTATTAAGAATGGTTTTAGCTCCAGTCACTTAAAAACTGATAGTTACTGACATATTGCCCTCAAGTAGTTACAGAATAGGACATGCAAATGCAGTGGTAGCTTTCTTACAGATGATGAGTGAGAGGGGAAAAGAGGTTTGTAATAATTGCAATACCTATAATGGAAACATAATGTTAGTTTATTCCTCATTTCTGCCTCAGTTTAATTAATTTATTTATCTGAAATATACCAAAGAAAACTGCTGAGAGCAAGATGAGCATTTTAATGAATCCTTCCTCCTGCTTCCAGACAAGTCTAAGGAAGGGCAACAAGCACAATTTGCTGAGTTACATTGTGATAGAGCACAACATGCACAATTATTGTGACCCTCAATGGAGTTCTTTGACATACTACTGGAACTGGGGAAATTATTCCTTAAATAATAGAAAAATTAACCTGAATATTTCACTTTTTTTTTTTAATTAATTTAATATCCTTGACCCAAATTTGGCTTCTACAAGTGTACATATTTTTACATATTCCCAAATAAGTTGGTGAAAGAGATTTCAGGCAATCTTCAGAAGTTACCCACGTTAAAACAGTGGCCTTTATTTAACTGACTGGAACACATGCAACAAACAAACACTGGGACAAACTTTGTCACTGCAAGGATGACAGAGCCCTGGTGCAGGCTGCCCAGGGAGGTTGTGGAGTCTATTTCTCTGGAGGCTTTCAAAACAAATCTGGATGCCTTCCCGTGTGACCTGCCGTTGGTGATCCTGCTCTGGCAGGGGTGTTGGACTGGATGAATTTTTGAGGTCCCTTCCAACCCCTAATATTCTGTTATGATTCTGTTGTTGGTTCTGTGATTGATTCTGTGAATTCAAAAATCACCTTAAAAAATATCTCCAGTAGCATTTCCACTGATGATCTGAAATTCCTGAGAATAAAAATACCTGATTGTAATGCACCATCTATTATTCAGGTGAGTACACGTTATTAATTAATTCTTTTTCTAAGGTGTATTCTTCTTTATATATGTGCTTAAAGGCTCCATGCATGCTGAGGTGAGCTGGGCCTCTTGCTAGTATCAAGGGTTTAATCAATTACTGCAATAAAGCTTTATAATAAAGACAGTGAATTTGATGATGAATCTCTGACTGCAAGAGAAAAGTATGTGTGTTTGCTTCCCCCTTATTTATGAAATCTGATCTGGAATAAAATATTTTCTTTTGTCAGATTCTCCTGAAGACTGGATTTTGCACTAGTTACACAAGCAAAATTCCCTCACAACTTCATTGAAGAATTAATCCTTCTTTCCAAAAAAAAAAAAAAAAAAAAAAAGTTGAAACAAGAGATTTGCCTTGAGCTGGATTATAGGACAAAAAAAAATATCCTGCATCAACCCCTGCTGCATTCATTCATGCATATACATTTCTATTTAAAATAATGGTCTTATACTTGAATGAACAGGACTTGCCCCTGCCAGAGGATCTGATGATTAAAAACAAGCTCAAAGGAACGAGATATGCATCATCAGAAGTACACCAGGAGTAACCAAAATGAGTAAAATGAACAGCATCAATAAGAGCTTGCAAAACTCTTCTATGGGAAGGAGAAAAAAAAAATGAAGTAGAAAACAAGGGAAATAAGAGAAGTGAAATAATAGAGTACTTGCCACTCTTGCAGTGAGAATAAATATGTTTTGGAGAGAAAGCAGCTTTCCTAAATCTGATTCATCTGCGTTTGAACAGCAAAACTGCTTTCTGAAATTGGAGGCAATGTGTGCTTGTGAAGTGGACATTTCCCCCTTGCCCCACTGAATCACTTGAGTCACTTCCCTGCCCTTTTAGTTCACACCGCCTGTGATGAACTGTTTGTGAGTGCAATGAATAGCATTACTGAGAGCATGTCAAATTATACGTTAACAATGAATTTTTGGATGCATCTGCTATGTAATTGTTTCCCTGTGGATGTAGATCCATCTTCACCTGGTATTATTTTCCTGATTTTGGGGTCTTGGGTTTTGTTTGGTTTTGGTTTGGTTTGTTTTTTTCATTGTGCATTTTCATTTCTATCATAATTGTTACAGTGATCCCTGTTCTTTTGTTCTAATCAGGTCCCTTGAATGGGATTGCACTGCCTGAACAAAAAAAGGAGGGGAAAACACACCAGGCTATTGGCAAAACAAAACCCTGGTCTTTATTTGTGGCTTTCTAAGTGCCTGCTTGGCCTCAGAAGGTTGTGTGGTGTTGACAGGGACCAGTTGTTTCCCTGAATGTGCCTGCCAGCTGCTCCAGGCATGTGCTCTGCAGCATAGGAGGTGAACAAATGCTGAAGGCTACTCTGATGACAGACAGGTACACGCTGCAGCTGAGATAAAGAAAGAAAAAGAAAGGTAAATACAGTAAACTAATTGCATTAGACTATGGTTTTCCACAACACTCTGATATACAGAAACTCTCCTGATGTAAGTATCTGTCACCAGCTGATGGTTTCAGCAAGCAAGTCTGCATTAATTGCTGTTACACAAACTTTGGCTGTTCAGCATCCAGTGGGCAGCTTTGCTTCACAGACCAGGCTTGTCTCTCAGTAAGAGTGATTTGACAAAGCTGCCAAACCCACTGATCAAATACTGGATCCGTGTGTGCAGAACACAGGGTTTGATCTGAATGCCACTTGTTTTCTAATTCAGTAAATGATTTACAACATCTGCCTGAAACTGCTTTCCACTCTGAAATATTTGCTCTGCACTTTACACTCCCTTGGCTCCTGTGAAAGCAGCAGCTGACACCTCTCTGTCTCACTGGGGAGTGGACGGAACTTCATCAACAGTTTTAGCTGAGGTCAGAAGAACAGAAGTCTGGTTCTCCTCTTTTCCAGAAGCTCAGGGTTTCTGTTCTAAGAGAAATTAACTCACTGAATTAATGTAGAGATCTGAGTCTATTTCATCTCCCCGCTGAATTCAGAGGCATGAGTTTGGCCTTGGACTTGAAAAAAGTCAATGGACATTTTAAAACAAAAATTTTAAAAATCCAAACCAAAGCAAAGTCTGAACACCCTTTTCTTTCCCCCTCTCCTTTCCCCCTTTCCTTTCCTTTCCTTTCCTTTCCTTTCCTTTCC
>VWZI01010181.1:0-16455 GCA_013396835.1 Psilopogon haemacephalus
TTCTCACACAAATTCTCCAATTAGCTCAAACCAACACACCAACCCCTTTGCAGTGAGCAGAAACGCCCTCCATTAGATCAGATTGTGCAGAGCCCAATTAAGCCTGACCTTGAATATCTCTGAGGATGGGGCCTCGACCACTTCCCTAGTCAATCTGTTCCAGTGTTCCACTACCCTCATGGTAAAGAACTTCCTCCTAAAATCCAGCCTAAGTCTATTCTTCTCTAATTTGTAACCATTGCCTCTCATTCTATCACCTCTGTCTTTCTGATGGACATTCTTCTTTTGATGCAGTCTAGGACACGATTGGCCTTTTGACTGCAAGTGCACACGAGACAGAGTTAAATTACTTGGAAGTACAACAGACTAACCAATGTTACCTGCATGAATCTTCATTTAGAGTTTCTCATTATTCACTAACTTGATTTGTTTTCACAAGGTGAGATGATATAGAAAGACACAATTAAATATTTTGATCATGAAGGATCCCTGATATAGAAGCAAGTTTCAAGCTGCTGTGTTGTCATGTAGATTGTATCTAGCACAATTTTTTGTCTCTTCTTCTAGTTTACACCAGCAAGTTTTGCCCACTAATACCATCCACACAAATGCCTATTGGAATATTTAATTTTCTGCTTTGTCTGGAGAGGAGCAGACAAGTCTTTCCAGAGGATATGGAACTTATATTTGTATTCAGCCATCAGAAGGTACAGCTGCATGTCAAGACTCTAAAATTGTAGGTGGAAGAGACTAGCTAGCAAGAGCTTCTAGTGTATACTGAAGACTCTAGCTGTCAATATCTCAGTTTAGAACTCTGAATTCTCTTTGTACTCGATGACAAGAAGGGATACATCAAAAAATCCTGGGATGAAACATAAAATTCTATTCAATTCAGCAAACAGCTTCTGGATCCTTCCAGGGTCTTTATGTCAGACATAAGACATATCTTACCAATTTCATAACATCCAGCTTTTCTATGTGATGTAAAGATTCTGGTCTTTATGGGTTTGGGGGGTTTTTAATTGCTTTTTTTTTTGGGAGGGAGGCTTTTTTTACTTGTTTGCTGGTTTGCTTTTGTTGTTGTTTTGGTTTTCTAAACTTGTCTTAATTCAATTTTATTTTGCAAAGTGAATAATTCCTATTCTTAGAAGGTTAAGAGAAGAAAGATAATTAAGTTTTCTGGTTTAGTTCATATTTGTTCACAAAGATCTCATGGTTCTGGAGCTCTGCTGTTTTGCTGTGTTTGTTTTTTTTTTTCCAAAAAGTAGCAAATTATATATTTTTTTACAAGCATGTTCTTGTTATGAGACATAGCTCTGTTAAAATCTGTCAACATTCACTGCTATAGTAATTTATGAAATAACATAACTCAGAATATGAGGTGGTGATAGATGTGGAGACTGTGGTGAAATAAGGCATCCATTCAGATCATTTATCAAATAATTTATAGGTGGTTTGTTTTGTTTGCAAAGCAAGTAACAATAATAAATGGTGAACAGCAAAAGTTATTCCACCTTCCTTGAACCTTGCTCAATAAAGTGGCATTGTGCATTCCATAGGCACTTTCCCACTCCATTTCAAAATAATACAGTATCAGGCAACATGAGATTATTTAATCTAGCATGGCTGTAAATTTAACATGCATAAGAAAGTCCAGGGCCTTTGTATGACAGCAAAATTGCCTATTATGTCACATTACTCCATAATTTTGCTAGCACAGTGATGAACAGCTTACTCTTAGATGGCAGACTACTATGGACTTCTAAATATCCTTTATTTATCCTCTGTTTTATTACCTTACTGGGGAAGGAATACTTGATTATCTTATGACTCATTCACTCATTCTGGCAACTCACTGAAATGCCTTTTCCTCAGGTACCTTGTACTGAAGTACAAATCTTAGCACTTTGACTTTTTTTTTTTTTTTTTTTTAATATTACCTGAGTCGTCTGGCACAGCCATGTACCTCTATAATAAATTTTTATGTCTCTAATAGGATAGGCTAGTAGCAACTATTGTTATGATTTTTTTTCTTAAAAATAATCAAGCATTGTAATATTAATCTTTCAGGGAAATAATTGTTGTGACATCAGAAAATACAAATTTTAATCCATTTTTTAAAAACAGTAAAAATATGAAGAAGAAATTGCATTTAGTTGTTATTTTTTCAAGAATTTCACTAAAAAAAATAGTGTGCAAAAGCTGAAGCTAGCAAGTATAGACAATAAAATCTCTAAAAAATGGAGATGTGAAGATTTTTACTGAAGATACATAGAATGTTTCTGTAAAGAATACAGTAGCTAGGTTTCATATATCTGAATCAACATTTAGCAGCTCAACCTTACCCTTTTCTTTGGCACCGGGTTCCCTCCTAAACCCAGTTATGGGTGGACATTCTCTTTAGTTCTTCTTTTATTGTTTGTTTGTTTCTATAGTTTTTCTTTCATGATTTACTAAAATTTACTGTCATTTAAATTCCCTAAAGGTATCTTTCAGTTAGAATAGTATACCTGTTCAAAATATCATAAATCTATACTGAGCCAAGGTGACTTTTGGTTCTATTGTGTTGATGGACAGGGACTAGGTATTAGTTATTAATTTCTTCATCACATTCTGTCTAAATTACAGCAATCAAATAGAACTAATCATGAAGCTGACAACCTCTTGAGAACTCTATCTATGACCTGTCTTCTCAATAACTGAGACTGCAACAATCACAACAAACCCATTATTTTTCACATTAAAAAAGCATATTGAGCCCAATTTAAAAATCTCTTTTCTTATCTTTAGTATATATTTAAATACTTTTACCTAAAAAATCATCTAACATCTTAGGATTCTACTTCTAGCTAGTAAACATGCAGTTTGAATACAAAGGAACCTTCTTGGGACACATATCTGTACTGTGAAATGTAAATAGAAATCAGTTGGTTGCATTCTTATTTATTTGAAATAGGATAACCTGTTTCTATCATCAGTCTTTAAAGTTAAACAAATTTGGGGATCTACTTGTTTGCATAGGTCAAATTGCAGTAAATCGATTTCATTCATACATTGCAGGACTCAAACTACTAGTCTTATGGAGCAGAAACTGTTAGCTGTGATGCAATCATGCAAAAATATATGTGAACCACTTTAGAATTTAAGCAGCAAGATGATGTGGTACTTAACAAATTTGTTTTCTCCTACGTGGATCCCAGTTTTAAGTTTACTGGGAAATATAAGCAAATATCTTACCACTTCACTTTTGTTAACTCTTTTTAGTATAGATTACAGTGTATGCACTTTAAAAATGCCTAAAGAAAACTCTGGATTAATTCAATACCTTATACAAATTTCTGGAGATGTTCTGGACACTGAAACAGAAAGTGAAGCAACAAGCACGAGCCTCTTGACTTGATTATCTTCCAGATTGTCCTTATATAGTTAAAAGCAATGTTATCTTTGAAAAACAAACAAACAAAACCCCCAAACCAAACCAAAACAAAAAGCATGACAAAACCACCACAAAAACCCAACCAACCAAACAAAAAAAACCCCTACAAAGCTCCAAAGTGATTGCATGACTAAACATGAGAATCTGACTTCCTGGTAAGCCAAACTTCCTGGTAAGCTGTCCATACTTTTACAAAGTCTTCTTACCACTGGGATATTCTTTGTCAAGACAAGCTAGTGGAGCAATGAGCTTTAAAATCCCCCAAATCCCCCTAAGCTCTGATCTACCTCAGATACTCTACTAAGTTTGAGCACAAACATTTTAACTTGGATTCTAATTACACTTTTCCTCATGCAAATTATGTTTCTGTTTGAGTGATGTTTCTCTCTATTGAGAGTTATCTACGGCACATGTATTGTTCCTGCCAAGATTAACATCTCTTAAAGAATTTTTTTTCTGATTTGCTCCTCAATCACACACTGCAGGATTTAAACACATATCATACCTCTTTGCTTGAGTTCAGGATAAATAACCACTCTTAGCAGCTTCCTTGTTTGTCTCTTAAGCCAGTTTAGCAGAAATATTTGTTGGTTTGTAGTGAAATTGCTAGCAAATTTGTAAGCCACAGCTCCAAGATTTAGGAATTTCACCTTGTTAATTCTCCAGTGGTTTTTCAACCACTAACAATTCATAAACTCTTGCAAGCAAGAGAAGACACTGTTTTTACATGTAAAACTGGTACATACCTCAGAAGGTTGCCTATTTCATCTCCTTTCTGTACTGTAAATAGGTCATTACTCACACAAGGTTTTCTTATGTCTTACAGAATAATAAAGACCCACAACTGGGGTCTTTATTTATAGGCAATCTATTCCAGCACTTCATTATCTTTAATAGCATAAGAAGTTGTACCTACTGCCTAACATAAATCTGGTTTATTGCAATTTAAGGTCAGTACTACTTGCCTTATCTTTCATGTGGATAGAAAACAGAATGAGTTTCCTCTCTATGTGTTTGATAATTATAATCATGTTTACTTTTAATTTCTTTCCTTTGTCTCCTTAGATTACATATCTTTATTCTTTTATATTTGCTGGACTTTTAATCATTCATGTAATTTTTTTTCAGACTATCATCAGTTATCCTGTACCTTTACTTAATTAAAACACATAGAGAGGGAAACAGTGCTTGAACTGAAAAGCTGCTATTAACTAATGAAGAAGAAATACTTCCTGTCTTGAAAGTGTTACATTTTTTTTTCAGTCAAAACAAAATTACTGTTACATTCAGTTTGTAATCAAATATTGTACTGAAATAATTTTATATACCAATTCTGGTTTTCAAAGGTACAAGTGAGCCCAAAGAGGCTGAAAGACCAATGGGGTATTTAAAAGCTCCTCATTCAATTAAAATGTCACAATGCAGCTGAATATATCAAACTATTCTTAAAATATAAGTGACTGATACTTGCAGGTATTTCAGTGCCCAAGTATATAGTAGGTGATTGGCCATATTTTTCAAAGTCACTAAGCAGACAGTTTGAGAATCTGAACACAGCTAGCTAATTCTTCACACATGAAATAAGTATCTAAAAGGTTGACTCCCAGAAGCTGTCATCTGAATATTTTGGCATCAAAATATTGTAAAAGCACCATCTAGGTTTATAAACTGTAAAAGTTTCAATCCAATTGGCTCTTGATTCTGAAAATTACCATATCACTTAAATTTACTTAAATTTATGACGGCAAGTAATTCTGGTGAAGAAAATAGAGCCGCGAGATTAAATCCAGCTTTTGCAAGGAGGCAAATTTAGGCCACACTCCATCACCTGACTCTTCCAGGAGTTGCAGTGAAGGAAAGGGAACATCATTCTCTGACTCCACCTTTCAAAGTATGTGTAAAAAGGAAATAAAACTTACAGAGATGTCAGAATAAAATGTACTTTATTTTTTCTCAGCCCCGCAGAATCAAGAGAGATATCATTTTAATCACAAACACTGAAATAAAATAGCTCAGCTATCAGAAGAGGAAATGAGCTACTGCCTTCACTGACAAATCATCAAAAGGCAATTGATAATTCACACACTGGAAGTCCATGGTTAGTATATATTATATATGCCTGAAAAGCATAGGATATATAAAAAGATTTGATTTTACCTTTAGTAAAAATCTTTCCCGGGTCCTTAGGCCTTTCTAGGGAAGGTATATATACATGCAAAACTGTCAACAGAGAAATTGAGTAGGTGATTTTTAAAAACACATCTATAATTTATTTCTAAATTTACTTGAAATGTCTATAAAAATAATTTTAAAACACACAAGTACTGAAAAATTTAAACAACCGTTTGGATTACTTCATAACATCAGAATGAAAGTTTTGCAAATGCTTTAATTACTGTGGCAACATATTAAAAAATATTTTATTTTAACTCAGATGAAACCATGAATTCATGGGAAGGGAACCCTAAACAAGAGAAACTGAAATAACCCATCATTTCTTAAAGATACATACTGTAATTTAAAATGTTCTTTTTTTATAGTCTTTTAATTGTTTGCTGCTCTCTTAGAATTTGGAGAAATTTTCATTTCAAAATATGACATTTGTTAAATTGAACCACACTACATAATTTAATTTAAAGTGTATGAAACAGCTTTTTTATCACAGTGTAAAATTGTCATATCATTCTAAAGACCTAGAGGAAAACTGTTGCACATAATGATGAATGTGGAGGAATTCTAAGCTGTGTCATTGGCTGCCCAAAACTACGTGGATGCTATTAAAAAGGAGAGGAAGATTTAAAAGGCTAGTCAAGTGCTTAAGGTCACTAGAAATTGGGAAAAAGGAGACACGCTAAGTAAAGCAAGAAAATGGACTAGAAGTTATCTGCCTCTGTGATAATCTTTCTAAGATCCCAATATATTCAACATGAATTCCCTGAAGACTTAGCATTTCTTTTGACTGAAGAAAATAGAATTTTAGAAAATGGATCAAGCTATTCAACACAAAGATTTCTGGGAGTTTTACTCCTGTGATGATTTAATGACTCCTCTGAGATTGCTGTTCTAACTTGATGTACTCGCTCTACTTTATAACTTTTGGTAGTTATAGACAATTTGAGAAACATGAAACTCTCCTTTGAAACAAAAGGATAAAACACTCCCCTGTCATCTTTTTCTCTATTATTTCCCTTCCTACTTTTCCCAAATGATCACTCAAAAAGTCTGTCGTAGACAAATCAATTTATTTCACTCTGTGATCCTCTCTAGTGCATTTCTTAAGATCATCCAAATAATGGGAAAAATGTCTTATCCCTATCACTATTTCTCTGGAACTCTCTAGTAGAAGAATATAGATGATGTGAGATTAACCCAGTATGTAGAGAGATGGCTTCTTCTGCCCCTATTCAGTAGATAAAATCCCAAGACAAATTGACCACTGATAGTCTCCAGATTAACTCTTTGAACTCTCACCACTTTAGGAAGGTGGAAACCATATATTCACATCCTTAACAATAGAATGCAGTAAGAGGATATACCAACGTTCACATAAATCTTTCACAAGGTTACACCTTTCTGTCAAACTAATACCCTGCCTTCTGCAACATAGTCCCTGAGCTACCATCTACAAGCCTTTAGTGAAATAAGTGAAAATCTTAGAAGTTGAAACTCCTATTGTCTCTTGAGCCTTTGCTAAGCTTAAGCAGCTCCTGTACTGATACCTTTTACATTCTCTCAAATGAAGGAAAATATGGTTTTGTTTCATTCTGCTACTGATTTTTCTTCTTGTTTTCTAGTTTACTTATTTATTTTTTCAATAGTATTAAACCAGAACTTGCAAATAAGATATGTCCAGACCATGATAACCAAGTTGTCCCACTAAAAGAGCACAGAGCCAAGTGGAGTCTGTATATTTATTGTTCCTGTTCAGTTTAAATATAAACACCTAAAGCAACACCTTAATATTTAAATATTCAAATATATAAGAAAAAATTGCATTCTTACAAATAAAATAGAATAGAATCAGCCAGGTTGGAAGAGACCTCCCAGATCATCCAGTCCAACCCAGCTCTATCCAATCAACTAGACCATGACACTAATGTAATAAAGTATTTGAAGATGTTGTCTAAATATTTACCGACTCAGAGACTACAATTTTTACTACAAAACTTATAGCTTAGCTGACAGGGTTAGGCTATATCTGCAAAAGAATAAATGCTCAGGTCTTCCCGATCCATTTGTTGTTATAAAAACTGCAAACACATTTTCTTATTTTCAAATACTGTTGTTTTTATGCATTAGTGTGAAATAATCTTGTTGAGTTGTAGAGGTTTTGTTGTTTTGAGTTTCTTTCTTCCCATTACCTAAGTTACTTCTCTAACTTACTATGAAATTTAAAAGGTCAAAGTACTTTTTACAATTTGATGTAAAAGCATCTATTACAGTTCAGAGATCTGCTATTAGAGAATCTATCCACATATAAAGATTTGTTTAGATGCATTTTAAAATTTGTCACTAGTGCAGTCTTTTTTATTGTCCATCGATACCACTACTCTTCTAAAAAGGCTGTCGCTTCAAAAGGTGTATAATTTGAACATGAAAACTATTAAAAAATAAAACTCCTTTATGGTTAATATTTTCTTATTTGTAAGGTTTCAGGGCTATTGCCTTCCTAATATTTTCTGAAAGCTTTGGATTTATAATTTCACTAATATTCACAGATTCACAGACTGGCAGATTGTATTGAGTATGAAAACAATCCTCAAAGGTCATCTTGTCCAACCACTCCTGCAGTGAGTAGGAATGTACCAACTAGATCAGGCAGACCAGGGCCACATTAAGTCTGATCTTGAATCTCTCAAGGGATGAGGCCTTAATCACATCCTGAGCAACCTGTTCCAGTATTTTAACAAATTCATTGTGAAGAACTTCCTCCTTAATATTATCCGGTCCTGAATATTTATTTACACAAGACAAAATTTCTTACTATGATGGTCAAAGGATATGACTGTTGACCACATTAGTACATACGTTTGTAACTGTGTCACTAACATTCAATTTGAACAAAGTTTAATAACATCTTGGAATCTCCTGCAATGCAGCTAGTGTGGATGAAAAAGAAGGTTTTAGTAACACAGAGTAATCTTATCATTCCAATTGTTTTGGCATCCATGCAACTGTCTAAGTCTATGGAGTAATACCATTGTAAAAGATCTTTACAAGGCATACTAAGATAGAACCAAAGATGAACAAAGCTAGAATTCTCCTGACATCTTTCTAGGCAATTTAAAATATTATCTTACCCATGGCAAAGAGAGAACACTAGTCTTATGAAACCAAAATCCAGCTTTCCATCTCAGGTGACGATCTACTTACTGGCAGAAAAGAATATTGGTCAGGGGAAGATGGAAGTGAGAAAGTGTAGCTTCACAGAGTAGTACAACACCAGGGACATTACAACGTATACAAAGAGAAATAATGTTTCAATTAAAGAGAAGACAAATTTTGGAAGTATCCTATTGAAACGTTTGAATTAATTAAAATTAACATATTTTACTCATCTTATCTCTTTCTTTATTCCTTACACAGATAAACTTGAATATCTGCATAATTTGATGAAAAGGTTTACGCTTTGTGGACCAAATTAGTTTTTAATCTAGTTTAATCTGTGCATTCAGGCAGAACTGCTCTAATGATATATCCAGAACAAAGATGTATCTTTGCTGTCTATCTGACAGCTTTTTACCAAGTCCCAGATGCTGTGGCATCAATGATTTATTCAATCCAGTCAAATAGGTGCAACACAAGAGAGGTTCCTCAGCCAAAAAGTCTGGAACAAATTATTTTTGAAGGCAAGCCTAGGGACATCCCACATTGATTGGATTAATAATTTTTGTAGTTCATATTCTCTAAACATTGGAAAGTTGGGAAATCCTTTTCTTACCCCAGTCATTTACTTATGTACTAAATTAATGTGATTTACAAATGTGATGAAAAAGAAAAAATTTGAATCTGTCGTATTTTTCATGTACTTCATATATGAAGCTGAACTTGCATATCCAAGAAGAGCAAATAATCAGATGAAAGGGCATAGCTTGTGTCCAGAGAACTTATCCCCGTACCTACCTGTGGCTCGACCTGCTTCTTGGTGTGCAGTGATGTGACCTTAAATTAAGCATTATCCCTAGATATCCTCCTCAGCTTTAGCAAACCTGAGAGCCCATTGAAAAAAAAAAAAAAAAAAAAAAAAAAAAANTATGAGGAGGGAAGTTAGGAACAAAAAGTACCAAAAAAATCTTAGACCACATATTCATCTTCTAGTAATCCTAACACAATATTTAGTGGTGGACACTGACAACACTTGGAGATGATATCACTGCTTGTGTAGCTGAATCATGGATACATCCCAACAGCTGGTCTAGCTGGTTGGGTAAAATTGCTGCAATTCTCTATGCCGATCAAGTGCATCCATTAATCTGATGATATTGTTGGCATTTGTTCCTGGAGTGTGTGAAGTCAGAGGAAGACAGACATCTTGTTGTTCTCCATTGATTTATCTTGTAAATCAACAAATTATTTTTCAGGCTATCAAAATACTCCAAGTACTATAAAATGAAGTTACACTCCATTGCATTAAGCCTCCACCAGGTATGATCCTCATAGCCAAGCATACTGTCATGCTTATCATTGATCAGTAGTCTCTGAATTATACTTTTTTTTTTTTCATGCTTTTAAACATCCTGTCCGAACTGCTGTAAAATTAACTGGCAAGGAGCATAGAGAATACTGTAGTAACTAATACATTAGGTTGATCCGTGGGTATTAACTGTGACAGACAGATAAAATTTGTTCTAGTGTACTCTTATGAAGGGACTATTCAACACAGAACAGTGATATGGAAGGTTTTTAAAGGACAAAATGCAAAATGCATGTTGTGGTGGACCTGACAGGTAAAAATAGGTTTACACACGTGCTGACCTGTCCAGACGTATTTCTCTGCTCTCCTTCCTTCTGTCTGGGGAGAAGCAACAGCGGGAAAAAGGACAAAAGACTTGGATCCATGGAGCCTAAGCACTCTGGCTTGTCCCATATGACAATGTTTCCTACTACCAAAACAGCATTTCAGTGCTATTAGCAATGTTTCAATGAATGAAAGAAGGAATAGCACCTCCCCTTTTGTGGAAGCAGGTATTTTCATCTGTCATTTCAAAAGTGGTGGATGTGTTTCATTTTCATCATCTGTTTTCAGGTTGTTGTGGAAAATGTGTCTACAGGCAATTAATTGTGTGGATAGTGTTGGAAACAGGAGACTTATAGATAGCAGTTTCATTTTGTAAATATTAACGGGTCCAAAATGCTGAATAAAAATACATAGGCACTTAAGTTAAGTGTAGTTCACCTCTTCTCTCCCACCCTGGGAATCTAGCCATGAACTCTAACTCATCAACTAAGATATTTTCCTTATAATTTTTAGTAAGATTAATTATGCTCCTTTACCTTGAAAGCAATAATTTATATTTCTAATAAATATAAAATGTAGTATTTTGCTTGTTCAGAAAAAGAACATAATAAATTTAACACAGCAATAAAAGTAGTAAAATATCCTCATTTACAATAGTAAAGTAGACCAGCACTTAGAGTTTATTTATATCAACATATATTTGCATCAAAGTTGAATGTCTTGTCCAAGAAACACTTTTAATACTGGAGATTCTTCTGACTTGCTTTATTTGGCTTTGGATGACATCCAAAGTAACTAAATACAATGAAAGTTCTATAATGCAGATACTTAGTGAAGGGAGTTATAAACTAATTTAACATGCTTTTTGTCTTTCAATTCCTCTTTTTTATCTCTCTTGCTTTAGATTTCTTAAGGTCTGAACTCACAAACAATATTGAAAGAAGGTTTTGTGTTAAGAACTACTGTATAATTGATTACATTTTTACTATCTTAAATGTCATATTACAGTATAAAGTATCACAATTACATTTGTATGGCAAAAAATATCTCTTTGTTGTAAGTGGCTACAATGGTTATGGAGAAATTATCTTTAACTGCTGTAAGATAAAGCTCTGTGTTTTAACATGTAACAGAGCAACAAAGTAACAATCTTCAATGATTCCGAAATGGCAAAAGGACCTATATTTTGCTTATTGTGTGATTAGCTGTGTGCTCAAGGGTCTGATTATTTTGTAGAAAAGGGAAAATCTTCATTTTTAGAAAGTTTCGTGTACACTCTGGGACAGTCTGGTCAATTAAATATAATAGAGTAACAGTAAATATCTAGTGATTGAAAAATTTCCAATTTCTGAAGAAAAGTAATTACTCTTTAAAAAGTCAAAAGTAATGAATTTTATAGGGTTTTTTAAATAATTATTTTAAATTCTGTTATCAGATTAATACTCTAGCAAATATGAAGGTCTTGTTAAAATTTATATCTTTAAGGGAAAAATTCTTTCAGCAGATAAATAATGTTCTGTATAAGTAGAGGTTATAGGATGGAAACTGTTGTGTGAAACTAAATTTAAACAATGTGTTAAAAGTTGAGGATTCAGGATAGACTGATTTTGTTTAACACTATTTTTAAATGTTAACTTCTAAGTCAGAAGCATCAATGAAGAGTTGTTATCTTCTCAAAGTGCAGAGAGTATTTCTGATACTTGTCAAGGCTGTCAGAGAACTCTGATGTTACCTGAATGTCAGTGCCACAAAGAGCTGTGGGAATCTGCAGTGATAGCAAACTCTTATCTGCTGTCTTCATCTTAGTAAATGACACAGAGTTAGGACATATGCATATGTCCTGGCTTATGATTATCAACACACTCACAGGCTTAACTCTCGTTCAGATTCAATACTCCTAGCCAATGTCTAATCATGGAGCTGAATTCAGAAAGGTCAGAAGAATTTCAGTAGGCAGTTCAGAAATGGCCATTGCCTCTGAGGATAAGCAACTTTTGTAGTCATGCCTGACAAGTTGGCATTCTGACCAGTTTGTTTTTTTTACCTGTAAAACAGCTTTCAGATGTGCTGAAATATGCATCTATAGCTTTCATTAAAGAAATTTTATCTGGGATTTTTCTGGAGACTTTAAAGTGCTTCAGAGGATATTAAGGATGCTTCTAGAAAAATTGTATACAACATTCATCTTTACTACGTAATATTGAATTTAAGATTGTTTGGGGTTGTTCAAGCAGGAAAAGAAAAGGCTCCATAGAGACCTTATAGGGGCTTTCCAGTCCTGATGGGGGCCTACAAGAAAGCTGGAGAGGGACTGTTTACAAAGTCATGTAGCACTAGGGCAATGGTTTTAATTTAAGGAAGGGTATATTTAGAGTAGACATTAGGAAGAAATTCCTTACTTTGAGGATGGTGGGACACAGCAAGAGGTTGCTCAGGGAGATGGTGAAGGCCTCTTCTCTGGAGACATGCAAGATGAAGCTTGATGGGGCTCTGAACAATCTGATGTACTTGGAGATATCCCTGTTTACTGCAGTGGGGTTGACCTCTAGAGGTCCCTTTCTACCCAGAACATTTTGTGATTATGAAAAAATAAGTGATTTAGAAAACAATCAGTTTCTTTTTAAGGTTAATTGTGTGAAAGGATACCTTTACATATGCAGTCTGGAAGACAAAAAAAAAATAAAAATATTGAAAATATTCAGAAACCTTGCCCCTGTTAAAAAATCTAGAAATTTTGACCTTTATTTTCAAAAACACAGTTTTGAGTATCTTTTCCCCTCATTTGTTATACACTACAGTATATTTCGTTTCTTCTTTTCTATCCATAAGAGCAAATAAAGGTATTTAATTTCTAATGAAATCTGATTTTAAAAATCTCTAGAGAAATTGAATGTCATTCGTACAAACCTTTTTCTTTTATTATTTATTTATTGTACTTTACAGGGCCATGTAGGTTAGAACATGATTACTTGGGAAAATGTTTTCTATTCCTTTCTTCCATCAAACTTCTCACTGTTCCATACATTGCTTCAATATTTTAACAGTATCATAATTTAATATTTTCCACCTGAAAGCTCTAAATGTTTTGTAATTTTAGCACAGCAGGAGAACAACAGATTCTTGTCTGAAAACTCTGATGTCAGTATCATTGATCTGTATAGGATAGCTTTCCAAACCTGCTCTGTGCTTTGATAGTTCTTCAGTGCTTGAACAATAGTAGCCTAAGCACCAGTTTCTAAAGCAACTTTTTCATGTATATGTAATTCCAAAATATGATGACATCCATGACCTTGCAGTCGTGTAACTCAGTATTTATTTGTCAGCCAAAGGCATTGCCAATTAACCTCTCAGATCACAAAGCCTCAGGAGAAAATTGGTTGTGATTTCTTTATACATTTTCATGGACGTACAGCACAAGACAGCATACCCTGTTTGGCAGGTCCCATCATGAACAGCTGTCAAAGCAACCAGTATTGAAAACATTATTCCCTAGCTGATTATTGAATCTAAACTTCATAAAATTTCTCTCAAGAGTTTTTCTGTGACTTTCATGATGTCTAATGCTTTTCTCTGAAAGCTGAAGGTCAATATAAGTCTATATTAGCTTTATTCAGGAGCGTAGGGTCTGAGCATTTCAGAGGAAAGATAGACGGGGTCCTAGTCCCATGTTTTAAATATTCGAAGACCAACAGGTGCAGAGGTAATGTTAGACTGTGTTCTTGTCAAAGCCAGTGTATTTTGAACACTAAAAGGAAACCAAAATCTTGAGTTACTAAGTTTATCAAATTATTCTCCTGTTGAACTATTAACTGAGTGCAACTACTTGGTCCTTTCCCAGCTGTTGGATCAAATTAAAACATGTTGATTTTTAGCTATGCTCATAATTTTCTTGTTTGACAGTACAGATTCTGGATTATTTATACTATGACAATTTGCTTCATAACTGGAAAAAGGGATTGGGAAGCTAAGAATCATTTACTTGTGGTAATTCATTGACCTACTGGACCACTTTGGAGTTTGTATTCTTTGTATTTCTGGTGCTACTGAACTATTTTTCTCCAAAGAAAGACAGAGTTAACTAACTGTTCTGTTATCATTTGGGTTTGTTTTGTTCTGGTTTGTTTTGTGTTTTTTTAAGTCTGAGATTTTATAAAGGACATAAAATTGAAATGTTTCCTGGATAGAGAAGTTACTCATGTCCTGTTGGACATAAAATAATACAATATGGAGGGAGAAAATGCCTCTGCATATGTACATGTAAACTAAATACACTAGAGCTGGACTTTCAGCATTAAGAAGAATATCAAATTAATGGACTGTGAAAGAAATTGTGTGAATAGGGAATTGATGTAGTTATTGACAAAAAAGATGGAGTGATGTTCAAGGTATGGATTTGGATAGAAGAAGTGAAGAGGTGACTTGGTAACATGGTTTTACAAAAAAAAATAAGAATCATCTTGATGGGAGTGGTAACTCACAATTATACACAGCTGCAGGATGTACGGGAGTTGACACACAGGTCCTGGGCACAGACCGTGTGAAATACGGTGTCTAGTGGAGTCAGGGAGTGAGGTGACCTTGGGAATGAAAAACAAAGATCTTCCCGTTTCTCTGTGTTTTTAGATGTTAAGCAGTGTCTGTATCTTGCACTAAAACAGAGACGTGTGATTTCACATTTTTATAAGCCAATCACTGTACTAGTCTTGGCAGTTTGGTTAGTGTGAATAACCAATAGAAGTAGGACACGATGACTTGTTTAGAATATCTAAGCATATATAAGATGAACGAATACATGTAATAAACAGAACTTGCTTGCATCAAGTGTCTCTTACATCACAGCAAATGGTGACTCACAACGTGATTCAGGAAAGATATGTCTTAATTTAGACGTCCGGCCGTGAGTCCCCTGGAACTTGGAATCAGCTGCTGAAAGGATGCAGGACGCAGGCCCACACTCATCACCTCCTCGAGATTGGAAGGTGAGCCAGGGGAAACTATGGGGAATCAGGCTTCCTCAACTGAAAGAGACGTTTATGCAATAATGGAGAGTCTTCTTAACAAACAAGGGAAGGAAATTCCTGGGCAAGAGCTTAAGATCATCCTTAAATGGTGAAACTGAAGATTCCCTCCATTGCTGCATCTACTGAGGCTTTAAAGGCTCAGCAAGGGAGCGAGAGGCTGAGAATTTGATGATTAGGGAAGAAAAGTGCATTCTGAAGCTTCTCTTACATATCCTTTCCAAGAAAGGGATTAAGTATGAGCTTGATATCCTCTCTAAGACTAATACAGACTGGACTTTCTGTAGAACTTTGCTAATTGGTTTTGAATGTAAATCTGAAGTTGCCATAATGGACATGAGTCTGGGCAGGCCCTGGTTGGTTCAGGACCAAGCCAAAGACAGTCTCACAGCGAATGCTACTCAGAGTCTGCAGTGAAAGAAAGATCTACTGTGCACAGATCAACTACAACAACCAAGGGGTGCACACATGTCTGTGGCAGGAAAGGTCCCAGAGGACAGTCCAAGCAAAGGAACCCGCGCTAGTGTGAGTCAGCACCCCCCATCTCGGACTGTATCGCATAACTAATTGTTGGAGGGTTTCCCTCTCTGTTGAGTTTGTAAAAAGACTTGGTTTTCATGTCTTTGTAGGTTTTTTCTTTCTCCCTGCTCTGCAGAGCAGACACTTCTCCCTTCTCCCCCTCCCCCCTCCACTGTATGACTACTGTTTCACCTTCACAGAGATAACATAGCTTTGTTTCCATCGCTTCCCTACCTCCCTTTTTCTTGCAAAAGTTGTGTCATTTTTTAAGGCGGTAGAGTCAACTTTGTATTTTACTGTTGATAGTTTTACTTTCTTTGCAAATGCAATTCCTGATAATGATTTTTAGAGTAAGTTTCAATTGTAATAGATCTTACACTTTAGAAGGTAATGGATAAGACTGTTTTGATTATTGTAATAGAATATTGTAAGTGGTTAATTATTGGAATGGAATATTGTAGTGGTTAAGTTTGTAAAAATTTTGGTAGAAAAAGTTGTTCATAAGTCTGTAAGGTTAATGATTT
>VWZI01010181.1:16505-33527 GCA_013396835.1 Psilopogon haemacephalus
TTAGATTGACAGATCTAAGGTTTCTTTCCCTTTTTTTTTTTTTTTTTTGTATGCCATAGCAGAAGAAGATGAAGAAGAATAAAACAAATCCAGAGAGTTCTGTGGAATGTAACATCTTTTGCTTTTTCGGTTATCAGTTTTCTTTTTTCAGAGTCAACTCAGTGGTTTAACTTTAACAATTGTTTGGTTTATAGATTTTTAGCATTTGGTATAGCTAAGGTTATGAGTTTAGAACAGATATATTATAGCATAGTTTAAGATTTTTTCCTTCATATCAATAGTAGTGCTTTAGAATAAGGAATTATGTTAAGCTAAAAAAAATAAACACACACAAAAAAATTTGGTACAACATATAGGCAAAGTTAAATGGCAAAGATTATTGGATTCAGTTTTCACATTCATGCTGAGATTTCACTTGCAGCATAGGTGATACATCTTCTTATGCTAGCTTGACACCTTTGATTCTTAAAAAAATAAAGAAAAAAGGGAAATAGGTGGCTAGCATGGAAGGGCTAGCCCAGGAGGAGTGGTTACAGAAAGCTTTATATGTTTTAAATTTTTTATATTGCTCATTACTAGATGAAAATCCTCTGATAATTGGATATTTTAGTGGGGTCAGAGCTTGGACTGCTATCCCTCACATATAAAAGGAGGTCCTTGTAGTCTAGGGTGCCTCTTTTTGCTAACCCCAAACACATCTATAATTTTACAGCAGTGCTTTTCACGTAGATTTAGAGGTAGAAGCAGCATGCATGCATATACTCCTAATTGTGATGATAGATTAGAGTTTTGGTCTTCTAGGCAAAGATTCCCTGTTGCTCTTTTAGTAGCATGGGCAGCAGCTGGAAAAGTGTTAGTACTTTTAGATAAGCTTGGCTGTTGTCTTGCCTTCAGATTATTAGTGTTAGACATGCTACTTTGCAAAATAGGGAACTTAACAGATGTTTTGCTTTTAGCACAAGGGTATGGATGTGAGGATTTTGAAGGTATGTGTTGTATGAATCTGTGTGATCGCTCAGAATCTATCCAACAACTGAAGAATGGTGTATCAAAGCTTCAAGAAGAAGATAGATGGGATTGGTTAGATAAGATTTTTTAAGGATGGGAATTGACAGGATGTCTTAGAAGTTTGTTAAAGACTGTTGTATGTGCTTGCTATTCTTATTATAATGAAAGAAAGTTCTATTTGTGCAACAGAAAGGGGGACATGACGGGAGTAGTAACTCTCAATTATACACAGCTGCTGGATGTACGGGAGTTGACACACAGGTCCTGGGCACAGACCGTGTGAAATACGGTGTCTAGTGGAGTCAGGGAGTGAGGGTCACCTTGGGGATTGTGAAGCTCTGATAAGGAATGCAAAACAAAGATCTTACAGTTTCTCTGTGTTCTCAGATGTTAAGCAGTGTCTGTATCTTGCACTAAAATAGAGACGTGTGATTTCACATTTTTATAAGCCAATCACTGTACTAGTCTTGGCAGTTTGGTTAGTGTGAATAACCAATAGAAGTAGGACACAATGACTTGTTTAGAATATCTAAGCATATATAAGATGAACCAATACATGTAATAAATGGAACTTGCTTGCATCAAGTGTCTCCCTGTTTCTTACACCGTGGCACCATCTGACTGAAAAACTTGTTTGCGAAAAAACAAATAACTAAATATACCTGGAAAAGAACAACCTCAAGTATCAGTATAGGTTGGAGACCGACCTGTTGTAAGGTGGCAAAAGGGGCAAAGGATCTGGGGTCCTTGTTGATGGGAGCCCCCAAGACCATGAGCCATCATCGTCCTCTTGTGGCCAGGAGTGTCAATGCATTATGGAGTGCATTAAAAGGGATGTGGGTAGTAGGTCGAGAAAGGTTCTCCTGCCCCTCTACTCTGCCCTGGTGAGGCCACATCTGGTGTACTGTGTCCAGTTCTGGGCATAGAATTGCTAGAGTCACAAAAGCAATTAAGGGAATGGAACATCTCTCTCAGGAGGAGAGACTGAGAGAGCTGAGGCTCTTTAGCTTGGAGAAGAGGAGACTGAGAGGTGACCCCAGCAATATTTATAAATATGTAAAAGGTGAGTGCCAGGAGGATGGAGCCAGGCTCTTCTCGATGATGTCCAATGACTGGACAAAAGGGCAATGGGTGGAAGTTGAAGCATAGCAAGTTTCATGCAAACTGAGGAGGAGTTTTACCCTGTGAGGGTGATAGAACACTGGAACAGGATGCCCAGAGATGTTGTGGAGTCTCCTACTCTGGAGATAGTAAAAAACCACCTGGATGAATTCCTGTGTGATATGGTATAGGTCTGGCAGGGAAGCTGGACTAGATGATCTTTCAAGGTCCCTTCCAGCTCCTGACATACTGTGATTCTGTGATTTGGAAGCGATGGTAGATTGTGAATGCCATTCAAGGTTATGTAGAGTGAAACAAACAGTGGAACAGGCTGTCTAGGGGTGTTCTAGAGTCTCTCTCTCTCTGGAAATATTCAAAACCCACATGGACATGTTCCTGTGTGATCTGGTATAAGTGATTCTGCTGGGGCTGGGCTGTTGAACTAGATGATCTCTTGAAGCCCCTTCCAGCCTTTGACATTCTGTGATTCTGTAAATATTAACTGAGGTAGAGAGAAAGCAAAATAAGATCTTCCTCCTTTTTCTGATTATTTTTAAGGCGGAAAAATAAAAACATATATATTCTACAGAAATGTTATCCATAGTTGCGACAACTTTAACCATCCAGCTATAAAATATAAACAACTTCTTCAATAAGATCATCTCATTCTTATTTACAGAATGTCATCTTTGGCACAAGGAATACCCAGAATGCACTATTTCTTGTATTGCGGTTATTTTGGCACCTCCAACTAAAGGTCTCAGGCTGCTGTGATCTGAATTTTTATGTACCTTCTTCTTTCCATTTGGTTTAAAATAAATATAAATATGAAAATTAATTTCACTATATATGGTCCTGTCCCACGATACCTTTCTACTTTTTCCCTTATTTTGTGCTCAGACTTTCACTTGAAAGCTACTTATGTTGTCAATAGATGACCTTTCAGATCTCAATACATGTAATATTTCTAACAGATGCAATTTAATTTAAATTGTTTAACTATCATAACATATTCATTATGAAAGCTCTTTAGAAAAGCTTATCCATCTCTCTATGTGTATGTTGTACATATATTTATTTATGTATATGTGTATTTGTTGTGGGTTTTATATATATTTTTTGTGGGACCATAAATATAATAAATATTTTTTAAATACATATATACTCACTTTTAATCATGCACCATGCTTCAGTTACAGGGAAAACACTGGAAGATTAAAAATGGTTATGTCTGTCTCATTTTGTTTGCACTACTGTAAATTCTTTACAAATTCAATTTTTCTTTCTAATGAGTCATCTTTCTTTTTCTGTAGTTTCTTTTTTTTTTTCTGTTATTGTGCAATAAAATAAAAATCCATCTGTTTTCCAGTTGTTTTTCATCTTGGATACTCCTTTCATTTATCTTCATGGAAATTTATTTGTTTCTATACAGACTCATTATTTTCCCTTTATTTAAATGTTTTTAAATACTCAGATACTGTGAGCAAATTCTACACTATGCAAGTTCTATGTTCATTCTTATCATAGCTGTATCTGAGCACTTTTAAGAAGATTTAAAAATGCTTCTATATACTTGACATATATAACCCATACTCTCATTCTCTTCCCAAGAATTGTCTGTAGTGGAGTGTTTTCTCTGATTCAGCATTCACTTGCAGAAATTTATGTAAGATAACTTTTTTTGCGAAGCTCATTTCCCTGGGATGACCATCAAAGGCATTCATTCAAAAAATAATGACCACTAAGAACCTCTCCATCTCCTCAGGCTATTATCTTTGTTTCTCGTTAAAGTAATATATCAGAGAAATACAGTTTAATGTATAAATGGAAGATACTGAGTAATTTATTTTCGGTAAACCAGAATGAATATTTGGTTTAGAACATGCATTAGAATGTTTCATTCTGATAAAAAATAGGAAAAACAAAGTAAGACTTTGCTTGTATATGTAAATGCTTATATATGCTTATTTCTTAGGAAATTTCCAAATACACTATTTCATACCACTTGAAAAAACCCGCCCCATTTTAATATAAAACAGGTATTTGGACAATATCCTGCTATAAGAATAAAACATAACCAGAAGAACAAATTAAGTAGAAATGAAATTCTTTTGTACTTCTGCCTGAAAATGCAACATTTTTCTGTAATAGCAGTGCTTAGAATACAAATCAGCTTACCTTGATTTCTTCTCAGTGTAATCTACATTTTATTGTATTTCATACTTAGTCCTTGAAAAAAAGAGTGTTATAGGGCACTCCAAATTCCTTCTCCACACCTCCATCTCCAGAGGTTTGAATGGGGCAAAGGAAGGTGGGAAAACTGCCCCCCTAGCCCCCCAGCCCTTTGTGGGCTTGAAGTAAAAACAGCAAAAAGCACCTTTTTGCACACATGTACTGACTCATGTGGAATCAGCTGGTGATTGGTGGATTCTTCTCACCCAGTATATATGGCAAATGGACACTGTCTAGAAAAGCGTAAATAGAGTAAGGGAAAAAGCATGGGGACCCTACCTTTACAGAATTCCAGCTTTGCAGTGTTCGCATTTGGAGAGTTCCTGCTTGAGGGACAGCTCTCGCTTTGCACACCTCCTGTTTCTGCACTCCCTGCTTTTGGACAGTCCCCTACTTCCACACCATTCTGTGCAAATCTGTAAGCTCAGCAATTCCTTAGGTCCATTTGAGAGAGCTGCCAGCAGCACCCAGACCCATCTCCTCTTGGACTTTCTGCTTGCTATGCCAAGCTGGGGAAGATGCCAGTAATTTGGCTTCCCCCCTGTGGTGCTAAGGAAGTGCCACTTCACAAGTCTTTGTCTTGTGGAGGCTGATTGGACATTTGCCACATGGGTCCACACAGTAGGATATAACTTGCAGGAGGCTGCTTCCACAATGAAATTCTGCAAGGGATCATTGACAATTTTCTATGTCACTGAATTGATTTTGGGCAATTAACAAGGCAGGAATTATAAGATAAGTAGTTATTTTATTTCCAAAAGACCTGCCCACAAATTGTGCACAAAGTAGCTAAATTTGCGTCCTAATTTTGTTGGGAAAATCTTCAAAAGGCTGTTTATGGGCAATATAGTGATTTAGAAAAATCAGAATATTGGAAAACTTTAGCCACAAAATGGCTTTGCCCTACTTATAAATAAGCAGCCTGAAGCCCTAGTGAAAGTCTGTTTTACTCACAGTAGTGAAGTAGAATTCAGAGATAGTCACTTGCTCCTTTGTGGCAGTGTTGGAGCTGCTCGGCATCTTGATAGCCATTGAGAGCCTTCCAGATCTTCCCATGCTCTAGCAGGGTGCTGGGAAAGAGGCAGATGATCTCTGACCTGATCCTGGTTTCTCTTGGCACAGATGTTTGCAAAAGTGCAGCAAGATCTCCTGCAGATGTTCAGAGAGCACAGTGTTGGTGGCACTTCTCACCACATCGTCAGGCATTTCAGGCACTTAAATTTCCAGGTCGTCCAAGCCCAAAACATCAGAGCTAAACTCGTCTGAAGCAAGAGGCAGAGCAGACCACATTGTCCAAGCCGAGCAGTCTGTAGAGCAGAATGTAGAGCAGAGCAGCACACACTGAGGCTGAGACAGTACAGAGAAGCACTGAGCAGCTCTACTGCTTGCAACTTGGCTCAATTTATGTTACTTGTCCGAGTGCAATGGCTCCTTTGGCCACAGAGATTCACCAATCAGAATGGCATTTCCAAAACTGACGATATTAGGTGAACCCAGGGTTTGCTTACCCTTATTTGGGCAAGACACTAACAAGTACCTAAATACACATGGGTACCTGTTAATCACTTTGGGAGGGGTCATAATGACCCAATCCTTTGTTTTCCTCCTGCCCTTCCTTCCTCTAAGAGTGGGACAAGCCAGGACATCTAATAGGCCTATTAGACTTCCATGACACTCACCTTCATGAGTAAAGTCTGCTGTTCCCTTAGATTCTCTGATCATCCTGATTTGTAACTGGGGATAGCTGTGCTGTAGCTTAGCCTTTTTCATTTTCTGACTTTCCTAAATCTCTATATTTGCCCATAGATTCAAAGAATCATAGAATGGTTTAGGTTGGAAAACACATCAAAGATCATCCAGTTCCAACCCCCCGCCATAGGCAGGGACACCTCCCACTAGATCAGGACACTCAAGACCTCATCCAGCCTGGCCTTGAACACCTCCACGGAGGGAGCAGCCACAACCTCCCTGGGCAACTTGTTCCAGTGTCTCACCACCCTCACTGTAAAGAACTTCCTCCTAACAACCCATTTAAATCTCCCCTCTTCCAGTTTAAACCCATTACCCCTCATTCTGTCTTAACACAACCTTGTGAATAGTCCCTCCCTAGCCTTCCTGTAGACCCTTTTCAGATACTAGAAGGCTACTATAAGGTCTCCTCAAAGCCTTCTCTTCTCCAGGGTGAAGAGTCCCAACCCTCATAGCAGAGGTGCTCCATCCCTCTGATCATTTTTGTGGCCCTCCTCTGGACTCTCTCCAGCAGTTCCATGTCCTTGTTGTGGTGGGGGCTCCAGAACTGCACACAGTACTCCAGGTGGGGTCTGACAAGAGCAGAGTAAAGGAGAATCCCCTCCCTTGCCCTGCTGGTAATGCCTCTCTTAATGCAGCCCAGGACACGGTTGGCTGTCTGAGCTGTGTGTGCACACTGTCAGCTCATGTTGAGCTTCTCATCCACCCAGACCCCCAGGTCCTTTTCCTCAGAGCTGCTCTCCAGCCATTCACCACCCAGCCTGGAGCTGTGCTTGGGATTGCAGCGACCCAGGTGCAAGACCTTAGACTTGGCCTTGTTGAATTTCATGAGATTGGCCTGGGCCCACCTCTCCAGCCTGCCCATGTCCCTCTGGATGGCATCCCTGGCCTCTAGCAAGTCAACCGTGCCACACAACTTGGTGTCATCTGCAAATTGAAGCTGAAGCTGATGGTGCACTCAATTCCTCTGTCTGTGTCACTGACAAAGATGTTAAACAGCACTGGTCCCAGCACTGACCCCTGAGGGACACCACTTGGCACTGGTCTCCAAGTGGACATTGTGCTTTTGATCACCACTCTCTGCATGTGACCATCCAGCCAATTCCTTATCTACCGAGTGGTCCACCCATCAAGTCCATGTTCTAATACATACAGTTTCCCAGACATTTGAAATGAACTAGGATTAAATGCTATGATGATTATTATCAATCTTATAATAATTGTTTGTGATGAAGAATCACTTTTGATTAAAGTTAGACTAGCTAGGCAGCAATAATGATATTAGTTGGAATGCAGTTGTGACTGCATTCCTAGAAATTGCAGTAAATATCTTTAATAACAATAACCACAACAACAACAATAATATTTAATAAATAAACCAATACTAAAAGTTTTGTTTCACCACTTTGTGAAAATATAAGGAATACTTTCGTAGAAGCAGCACAGCCACATCAGAAAGCAAACTATAATGCAAAATCTTCAATCACCACGTAAAAGCCCATCAGACTTGAATCTTTTGCTTGCATGTATGTTCCATGACTGCACTTCATACTGTGAAACAGAAAATGTGGTTCTATACTGAAGTACAATTTCATTTTATAAAAGAAACTTGACAACAACTATGCAATTTCTGTCTAGCTAAGTTTCAGAACGCATTTTTATTCCATAAAATTGTTACAAGAGAAACTGGACAAACTAGAAGAAAGTTCAAAAGCATGGCTAGCTGTCCTCCGCCTATCTTCGTATCTTCATGTATTGGTTTACACCTAGCTGCCCTGGGCTAAAAGCCCAAAAGAAAACTCAAAGCAGTTTGGAAGTGAGAATGGAGAATAATGCCTTTAAACAATGAAATACAGCGTGAAAAGGAGCAGAGAAACCTGGATAAAATTAGGTTAGAAATCATCTTCCTTTTTTGATATGTTCTTACTAATAATCTGTGCTCTATTTGAGCATTATCCTCTATTTCATCCCATTGTTTCACAGTAAACTGACAGTGGAATTAATCCATCAAGCTTTTCTATATTAATAATAAATTTTCACTAAGAGATTTTTAGAAACCACCATGAAGAAATCTGTTTTTTAACTAAAATCAAAGCCTTAATATTTTTTCTTAGTTTTTCTGTGACTGTATACATGGGGAAAATATAGATGTGGTTTCAATTGATTGAAGCCTTTACGTAGTAAAACATAAAATCTGCCTGGATGTGTTCTTGTGTGAGCTGGTATAGGTGATCCTGCTCTGGGAGGAGGGTTGGACTTGGTATCTTCCAAAGTCCCTTCCAACTCCTAACATTCTGTGATTCTGCAATTAAATAGAAAACAACTATGGTAAATTTGGAATGTCTTTTGTCTGTGTGCTTATACTGTTCCCTGCTCATTAGGCTGATTGTTAAGAAGGTAGTAATAGTTTTGGAAGGTCCCATTCAAGATTGGGTTTAATTGATCCTTTGCAAAGAGAACTGTGGCTTTTGCAAATCAGGCAACTCAGATGCCTCCAGATGGGCCCCAGCATGTAGCCCAATCAAAATCACTAGGCACATTTTCAATATCTTGGTTAGAGGTGGCTAGACCTCATTAAGAGCATGTTTATTATTCAGAAGTTGATACCTCATCACAACAGGCACTGTGAGTCCAACAGTTTTTTTCAGTAGTGCAGACTATACTCAGAACATCATCAGAAGCAAAGCACTCTGCCCTTGGTGACTACATCTTACAAAGTCATGGCAGATGAAAACTAGCAAAATGAATTCATGTTTGATGGGTTGTTTTTGCCGTGACAGCTGTTCTTTGGAGGTGGGAAAGCCAGGGAAGTTAAGTTCGGCTCATGCAAGAATGTTTGGCTTTGAATCAGCTCTATGCCCATGTATGTGAATGAGCCAAGCCAGTAGGAATATTTTGGCACTACCTTCTGGCTGTCACTATGACCTTATATATCACTTCACACGTTCTCTCTTTTGTTTGTGTATAATCAGTTCCAATGGATCAAGTAATTCTTTGGCATGAGCTTGTTTTGGCTCTGTTTTTAATTTTTTTGAGCCTGTTATAGAAGTTACATCCAGCATGTCTGTGAAATTCATTAGCAAATATTTAAGAATAACTAATGTATATTTTTATGATGTAGAAAGTGGGAAGTAGGATAGATCTGGGACAAAAAAAAAAAACCACCTTATTTAAAATATCAATTAAATTTACATTAAAATAACATCTAATTTTTGTGCAACAAGGAAGGTCAATGCAATACTTACAATTGTTCTGCTTGCTCAGCTTACATGTTAAATATATAGGGCTTGGTATACATATATATGCATATATTTAAATGGAGGGGGTTTATATGACTGCTTATCAAATGCCTAAGCAAGAACAAGAGGGAAAAAAATCATTGTCACTAAGTTCTTATAATGGAGATGGCGAAGTATGATAGCTTTTGTTGCCAGTACTAGACAGAACATTTCAATGCGGTACCATTTGGTATAATGTTGTTTAATCAGAAAAAGTTTTGGAGCATGTTCAATTATATAGATATTCTATTTTGATAGAGTGACATCACCAATAACATGTCCTGATATTAAATTAGTCTGGTGAATAATATTTGTGAAGTTAGATATATATAAAATATTGACCAGCCCTTGAGTAGTAAAAAGGAGATCTTAGCTCCAAGATATCTCACTGTGCTTACAGTTACTAGTATGAGTGTTATTATTCATGTGTGTCATAAACTGGTAACTATTCATAATTATTTTTAAATCCCTGTGGACCTACAGTTAACAGAGATTGCTTCACTATCAGCTCTTTTGGACACAAGGTTTGAGTTGACAAAACAAATCAAGGACAAATCATTACAAAGTATAGTTGCCTTAGTCATATGATTTCACTATAACTATGGCATGAACATTGTTTCTTTTCTTCTTTGCACTGTAGTCACAGTTATTAACCACAGTGAAAAAACACACTTCATTGTGTTAAGCATGATACATAAATATTTTTTTAAAAAGGTTTTGTTTCAAAGAATTACATCTCAATAATGAATATAAATCCATTATTCCTGAAGGAGTTTTGTATCCACTACATTTTATATTTCACTTGAGTGTCTTACTCAGAGAAGAATAAGAAAAAAATGAAAACAGAATACGGAAGGTCATGAAGAACCATTACTCTTAAAAATGTTTTAATCTATTAAAATTTATGAAATGTGTTTCATGTTGGTGACAGGAAAATAATAATTTCTACACAAATAATATAATGAAAAATAAATCTATTTGTGTTAGTGTGCAGTACTTTTAACTGGGTCTTGGAGGAAACATCACTTGAGTGCTATTTCTTGTGTCCATTTAGTGTCTTTTCACTTTGCTGAGTTGTGGTGAGGACACACACAGAAGGGGTTACACTGAGATCATCAATTGATTTCATTCAGGATAATTCACTGTCAAATAGTGGTAACATTTACTGTGACCTTAAGATGGACGGAAACCCTTGAGGAGTAGGAAGATTGTTTTATCCCTGGCTTCTTCTGCTGGTCATGTTTTTGCTGTACTTTTTCTGTGAGATAGATCAAGGTAATTGTACTAATATATTATTTCTATTAAACTCTATCTCATCCCAGGGTAATTTTTTTTCTTTTCTTTTGTGTGTGTTACTTTCCCTTCAGATATGGGGAATGAGAGGAGGCTTGTGTGTGAGAGCGTGCCTACACAAGAAGTCTGTGAACAGAGACTGGGCAGAGAGAAAGGGCAGGTATAAGTTCCTTCACTTAGAGAGAAATAACCCCATATACTAGCACAGGTTAGAGGTTGATCTGCTGGAAATCAGCTCTGTGGAAAAAGACATGAGAATCCTGGTGGGTAACAATTTCATTACGAGCCAGTAATTTGCCCTTGATGCTAAGAAGCCAATGGTGCATTAAGAAGAGCATGGCCAGCAGGTCAAGGAAGATTCCCCTCCACCTCTACTCTGACATGATAAGGCCACATCTGGAGTATTGTTCTTAAGTGTTAAGTACTGGTATACTTTGGAATACAGACATGGGTTGAAATTCTAGATGGCCAGATTTCCAACCTGGTATATGTGACTGCTGTGGTTCTCTATGTATATACAAAGTTACATGAAGCAAGGTGGCACTTAACAAGGATATATTGGTGCCATGGATTGACTTGAATATGATTATGATATTCATAGAATAATAGAATGGTTTAGCTTGGAAGTGGCCTCAAAGATCATCTAGTTCCAACCCCCTGCCATTGGCAGGGATATTTCCCACTAGAACAGGTCACTCAAGGCCTCATCCAACCTAACTTGGAACACCTCCAAGGAGGGAGCATTCACAACCTTCCTGGGCAACCCATTCCAGTGTTTCAACACCCTTACTGTAAAGAACTTCTTCCTAACATCTAGCTTAAATCTCCCCTCTTGCAGTTTAAACCCACTGCCAATACCACACTGCCATCATGCCAGCTTCAAAATTAAAATGCTGGATGGAGCGAAGTATTATGAGGTTTGAAGTTCAGATAGTAACAACAGGCTTCCTGTTCTGTTTGCTGCTTCTGGTTTCCAGGTTTTGAGTTGTTGGTCTTTTCTGTGAGGCTGGCTTCCGTGTGCTTGGGTAGGGGGAACTCTTCTATTGCCAGGTTCTGCTACTGTTGCTGCATTTTGCTGTGTTTTTCTACAAATAAGCTATGGTAATTTTGTATTGTGTCATTTCCAGTAAAATTCTTTATCTCAATTCTTTATCACAATCCAGAGGTATTTTTTTCACTTACTTTCCCTCAGGTCTGTGTGGGAACTTGTGAGAGCAGGCTATGTTTATCCAGCACAATTGGATATTGTAGAACTTGAGCATGATGGAAATTATATGTAATAAAGGAAGGAAACTGTACTAGATCTGACTGAGATTAAATCAGTTTTCTTCATGGAAGTCTGTATGTTGCTCTGGTTTTGGCTGGTGACTAAACCAGTGTTGGCAACACACCATTGTGTGGGGATACAGCTGGTGAAGTTGACGCAAATTTACCAAAGGAGTACTCCATATCCTGTGATGTTATGCTCAACAACAAAACCTCATGGAGGTCAAGCTGGAGGACACAAATCCAAGAATGAGTGATCAGTAAGGCTCAATTCCTCCAAACGATGTAGACCAAAATATACTTGATAACAGTGAAGTTAGGCAAGTACATTAATATTTTTGAGGATTCATGATGAAGTCATATTTTTGTTTCCAAAGTTAAAAAAATATTTCTTTTCCCCAAAATTCATGTCTGTAATCAACACACAGACCTGCTGTAAATGTAAATATATGTGGATTGATAAGAACAATCATTTAAGAAGTTTTAAATATTTTCTTCACTTCTGTGTAGTACCTGGGATTTTAATCTTGCAAAACTATAAATCTGAGTTACATGAAGTAAATTCTGGTGATTTTCTATAAACTTTGTCTTTCAAACAACCTTAACCCTCCAACCAAAAAGAATTCCACATGGGTTCATGTAATTTTAGTGTAATACTCTTATTCCTCGGACACTAAATCTAAAGCTGCTCAATCAATTACAATGTGGCAAGCTTCAAGAAGCAACACACTTAATGCAAAAAGTGTTTAATGGATTGAGTAGTAGAAGATTAAGCTATACAGATTAACTACTCAAGCTGGAACAAAGTGCTGTTGGAAATTCAGTGAGAATGAATAAGTATCCAAATTGGTTGGTAAAGAGAGCATTAAGAATTACTTTCATCCTAAAAAATTAAGGATGCAGAAAGAATGCCAAATCTTAGTCTCTCTGAACTCACCAGGAAAGGTTACTCATCCTTGTATTAATGAGACAGAATTTTACCACTGCATGAAAATCAAATATGACTTATTTAGTCCTGTAAATTTTATATTGGTAAATTGATGTTACTGCATGCAATTTGGTAATGATTAGAAAGTAATGGGTGGAATACATAGGTTTTAGAAGGAAAAAGAAAATGAGAAAAGGATGTGTAAAAGGGTACAGCAAGCTTTCTAGACACTTTTGAGATGTTCTAAATAAATTCAAATTTGTCAAGTATACACAAAGAACTGTCAAATTAATCTAACTTCTCTTTAAAATGATCAACAGTGAGGAAGAATAAAGAAAATGCCAAAGAAATAATAGTTTGTATCTTGACCTAGAATGACTTCCTCTGCTCTAATGATGATTTTTTAATGTAGAGGTGGATCCTTTTAAATACATGCTGTGACAATAAGAAACAATGTACTGCATTCCTCATACCCAATCACTAGCTTAAAATGAATTTAACAGATACTAAGGAAAACTTTATGATAGTAAAAAGAATTGAAAAAAATTAACAGGTTCGTCACAGTTGTGGAACCTCCACTGATGTTTTTATCATTTTTTTAAGGAAAAATATGGTTATATTTGTTTCCTTATTTTAGAAAATGGGTCCTACTAGGAAACAAACCTATTGGATACATATATGTTAGTAAACCAACAAAAAGGCGAAAGACAGGTCAGATCACAACCTTATGATCCTGTCAGATGCACTGTTCTGTCAGGTACACAGAGAGAAAACACCCTAATTTTATTTGTCTGTGTGAATAGGTCTATTGCGTATCATATTATGACTGTGAAAATAACAGATTAAAGAAGATTGCCACACAGGCACCTTAATCGACTTTATCAGGAATGTCTGTCTGTCCAACTAATTCTATAAATAAAGAATTAATAAATCATGGAAAGTAAAGTTAAGATGATGGGAAAACTGCAGAATGTTTAAGGACAGAAAGCTCATAATCAATCCTTCTACTCATGAAAACTACTAGGAAAACTAGTATGTACTTTAAACCAATGTTATCTTAAGTAGTGTTGTTTCAGTTTTCACATACCTTCATGGCTTTCCTTTATGAGTGTTTTCTAAATTGAAATGGTTTTCCACCTTCTTGATTAAAGTAGGAATGATTACAGTTTTCAAAGTAAAAAGATGACAAACGATAATTTCAGTGATGACAAAGCAGTTCTTCAGTGATTCATCAGTTGAACTTCAGACCAATATGTTGCTCTATAAGCCCTATGAAGTTTTGATAATTTTTCTTACAGTATAATTATAAATTAATAAATATATTTTATAAATAATGCAGAGAATAGGAGTATTATCTCAAAATATGTGTAAATGGTTCATGACTACTTGTTCTTCCTTCTTTTGTTAACAAATGTAGACTTATACAAAATACAAAAGCAGACAAATACTACCTCAGAAGAGACAGGCAATAGATAATAGGAAAGTAACTTAAAGTCACAAAAGAAGAGTACTTGAAAGTAATAGTTTTTCTTTAGCAACACATTTATTCCACAGTGGAAAAAATACATGTACACATTTTTACCCAGTGAACAAATGCATCTGAAATTTATAGCTTCTTTTCATAGCATCATAGAATCTTTAGGTTGGAAAAGACCTTAAGATGATCAGATCCAACCTAACATCTCCCTGTAGATAATATTTAGACTATGTTCCTAAGCGCCTGAAATATTTAAAAATTAAAATAATGCCATTCACACTAGAGTCTTGAATGTAGTTTAGCACTGCTGATCTAAATTTCCTGTTTGGCAATGAAAATGCTGCCTTTTAGATGAGAAAAGAAAATAGCTTTACTGAAAATTGATTAGGTTTATAACTGAATTCCTTAATTCTTTAGATGTTACAGTCATTCCTCATTTTATATTACACTGAAATAATATGAAGAGCATATAAAATTATCTTCAAATTAAAAGGTTTTTCAAGATAGAAGACTGACCTAAGGTGTCCATTGTCATGTTTTATAATCAGAATATTCAAGTTCTTCCTTGCCATAATTCCACAACACATTGTTAAATCTAGATACAAATATAGGCAATACAGTAAAAATTTTGCATAAAATACATTTCCTATAATCTTGCTTATTTTTATGCAAAAAAGGTGATTTATGCAAATTGTATGGATGTTAACTCCTGACAAATGAAATTTTCCATATGAAAAGTCTTTGATTTGATAGATGAGATTTCTCATTTCCATCTGGATTTGTTTTTTACCTCTATTGTATAAATAGAAGTTGCGTCTGCACGTAGTCTGTGTATCAGCTAAGCAATTCAGCTCCTTTTATAAAACACAGTGTATGCTTTCCAGAGTCTTAAGCACAAATTACCTGTCTTGCAAATTCCCTAATTAGTTCAACCAATTTTCTTTCTGTCTCCAGGTAATGTGAGCCAATGATCTGAATCTGATGTTAGTAAAATATACTGCTGAACAAATGTTTTAGGTCACAGTCTGTTTACAGCACTACAAATGGTGACTTACTTATTCCCTAATTCATATATTTGGATTTCTTTATTAATTTCTTAGAGAGAAATCTTAAACCTTCATCATGACTCACATTTGTTTCAGGCTGTCCATTGATCCAGCTGTGAACCTTCAAGGGAACAAAGATTTTAAACACAGAATTTTAGTGTCAAAAGAAAAAGTTGTTTCAACAGCACGGCCCACATTTCTACCTACCTGTCCACCTTAAACCCGTATGTTTTTTTAAAACTGCAGTTTCATTTAATTTGTAGTGATTTGTTTTAATCTGAAACAGTTGTTCTGTTTTTAAAATTTAAATCACAGATTAATAGAACTTGAATTTATGTATCCATTTCGTCATGTTATGGAATACAGCGTGTGGCTTTGTGTCTGCAGTGCATATTCTACAGTGGAATGTGCCCTTAATTGTCACTGACTGCAGTGCAGAAGTTGAGCAACTTATGGAAGTTCGTATTGTATTTCTGTATGATTAAGGAACTAACACTATATACTCCTCAAGATAGAATTAATTACTCCCCTTAAATTTAACATAAAAAAAAAAAAACAACGTTCAAGTATCTTCTATAATTAACATATTTAAATGGGCTCTATAAAAATTACACATATTTTAAAATACATTTAAAATACATCAACAGATATCAGGAATCTCAGAAAGATTCAGAAAATAATGTCTTTTTCATTCTGAGAATTCAAAATGCATTGTGTTTTCACCTTGGCGTCTCATGAAAAGTATATCTGTGCATCCATTGGCCAATTGTAGAAAAATGCATGAATAGAGCATGTAATTCCTCTAAGTGCCCTAAGTTTCATTTGAAAATGTAGAATAAGGTAATGACATTAAATTATATGCAAACTCATTGGAAAGAAAACGATGTTTCCTTTTTTTCTCCTGATGAAGCATTGTTACACATAAGGTAACAGAAAAAGAAAGATAACATTAAAGAGAAAAAACTGTGTGGTGCTTCATCAGTTACCTGCCCCCCCACACTTTGAAATAACCCAGGCTAGACTCAGCCAGCATGAAGTTAATAAAAGAAGCTTTATATTTAGAGCTTTGCACAGTATACAAGCAGATATTTATAATGTATATAAGAGATATTTACAGATATATACAGTAAAAAGGTAATACAGAAACACCACACTCCTCAGAGATCAGAGTCCCTAAGAGGGGTTTTCAACCACCCTACCACCTTCCCCCCTTCCCAGTCTTATCTCACCATCTGTCTTATGCACCAGATAAGCAAAGCTAGATAGGTCAGGGGGACTAGCAGCAGGAAAGTAATTATTGAAATTATTCAGCTAAGAAAGTGTAGTGGGTTTGCAGTGACCTGCCCCCCCCACCTTTTGAAACCCTGGCTGAAACTCAGAAAAACACACTGGAAGTTAATAAATGAAGCTTTATATTTACAGCAATGCAAATATACAAGCAAATATTTACAAGATATAACAGATATTTACAGAAATATATAGTAAAAAGGGAATACAGACACCACACCCCTCCTGGAGANAATACAGACACCACACCCCTCCTGGAGACCAAAATCCCCAAGAGAGGGAAACCAAAACCCCCTACCACCTTTCCCCCTCTCCCCCAGCTTTATCTCACCACTTGATGATGCTGCAGACAAGCTG